>PVKE010007957.1:0-49088 GCA_004027555.1 Craseonycteris thonglongyai
CTTGTTATCCCTTGTCTTGTTGATTATAGCCATTCTAACAGGTGTAAGATGGTATCTCATTGTGGTTTTTATTTGCATCTCCCTAATTGAGGAAACAGTCTTAAAGGTTAACATGGTGAGTTACACAGCTGGTAAGGGAGAAAAATAGGATTTGAATCCAGTTCTGATTTTGATTGTTTGATTTCCTCTCTGATTTGGGGGGAAGGAGAGGGGATAGGTGACAGATTTAATAAGCAAGGGAATTCACATACAAGGCTTGTCATAGGTGGTCACGCAGCACACCGATAGCAATGGATGATGGCATTTACGGGGGTAGGGGTGGGGGGAGGATAAATATGACCTTAACAGGGACTTAGGAAATAAAAATCTGGAACTCTGAGACTATGTTTGAACAGTCTGTACACTTTGACTCACATTTGAGTCAAACACCTAACACCTAAGGGGTATTGAAGCAGAAAAGTAGAGGCAAGAACATGACTTTCAAAGAAGAGTCTATGGAATACAAGATAGTGGCCATGCCAAAACTGATGAGAATCAGATGCTTCAAGAATTAAGATTAAAAATTGTGTCTGATAACAAGCCAAGGACAATAAATGCTGAGCTCAGACCCCAGGAAATAAGGCTGGTAGGTAACAGAGAAGACCTGCCCTCTCTGCCCCCTGACACTTGAGGGGCTAACTGGGTTGGCCCTCTTCCCTGGGTGGCATGCCTTAGAAACAGAAATCCAACAGCAATATCAGCTACTCTGAAACAAAACATTAAGAGTGAAAATATAGTAGAAGAAATCACATGTGAACATTTATATCATTTTTAAAGTGAAAAAGGACTTTTTAAGTAAAGGAGGCTGCTATAAAAACAACCCTTCTTTTGTTGTCTTAGTTTGTAACCTATAGAGAGAGATCCAGGAGTCAGAGAGAGAATGAGCATTTTCAATGATAAAGCAGATAGCAGAGAACATAGCTTAAGTCAGCAATGACAATGGACCTGCTCCTACTATATGCTGGAAATGAACTCTCTCGGTTTCAGGCAGTGCTAACCACCTGTAGAGGACCGCCCTGTATAACAAGGATCCGAGGATGTGTGCTGTTTGCAGAAAGGGGACAGATTCAAGGAGGAGGCTAAACGGGGCTGTCTCTTCTCCCAAAGAGAAGCCAGGGATGTTACTCCAGTAGCAGTCCCCCCCGACCTGGAAAATGTTAAGAGTAGAGAATAAATGTTCTCCCAATACTAAGCACAATACCAACACACAATCCATAAACAACAGATTGAAATATTTGATTAGATAAAAGCCATAACATCTATATGTAAAGAAGAAAAAAAAAATATATATATATACACATCTATACACATCTATATTCTATACTCTATAGTCTATATATACTCAGTTCTTATTATTTGCTGTAGTTACATTCTGTGATGTCACATGAATACCAAATTAGAAAATACTGAAGCATTGCTCCTGGGAAAAATACAGCCCTTGCTTCCTGTGAGCCTCTGATCCCAACATTTTTGTCAACCAATCAATACGAGACCTCATTTTATGTGTGTTTCTGTTTGATGACATTTTACTTAATTTACATTGATTCATTAACATTGAATTTACGGCCAACAACTACTATAACTTATGCCTGAATGAAGCTTACCTGATACGTATTTTCTCAGCCTTCTTATGCTTTGGAACACTGGATAGCACTTCAGCACCACCCTTGGGGGACATTTAAACCAGTGAAGTCAACAAGAAGCATAAAAATATGCCACTAAATAGACTGTAAGAAAGACACTTGATTACAGAAGCTAAGAGTTGTCTTGCAGGACCTCAGCTAGGAACAAGTATGTCACTGTGATTCAAAGTCTTCACTGCTCTGTGCAAGTCCAAAAATAACCACAAAATGCCACAAATATTGATTTATAAGTAAGTTTTAGTGAGTAGCAAATGTCCATGTGGAGAGTCTACAAATGATGAAAACCTACTACACATACATACACATTTCAAAGGTAAATGACAAAATGAGTATTCCTTCCCATCTGTCAGGTAAAAGATATATTAATTACTATGTAAAGACATCTTGTCAATTACAAAAAAAGAGACAAATAGCCCAAAAGAAAAAAACAAAATAAAAGGATTTACTCAGGCACTTCATGCTCGAAGAAATACACATAATTTCTAGAGAAAAAATAAAATCTCTTTGCAACTTTTAGATGAAACACCACCCCCTCCTTTATACATGCTCATACGCTGTGGGTAGAAGTAGAGCTGGGCATGCCATTCTAGAAACAGAGTCAAGGCGTTACAAAGCTAATCTAATTTAACCCAGTAATACCAATTTTAGTAAGTAAACTTAAAGAAATACATTACATATGAAACATAAATACATTAGTGTAAAGATATATGTGAGTTGATATTCTTTTGCATAGTTTGTAATAGTGGAGGGACTCCTGTATTTCTAAAAACAAAACAATATTTAAATAAATTATGATATATCCATAGAATGAATACTATGCAGACATGAAAAATGACATTAAATATATGCTTTGATATGATATAATATATGCACTTTCTTATGCAACTTTATTTTAATTAATTAAAAGTATATGTTGTCATGGAGAATTGTTCCCAATATATTAATATTTATAAGTAAAAAATGTTATAAAACAATATTCACAGTATGAGCCCACTTTTATGGATCTATAAATATATTTATTCACCAAGTTGTGATGCATAATTATGTATCAGGACTGGGGATATCAGTATATCTTACAACATTTTGTCTTTCCTTTCATATTATTTCTATATTTACTATGTATAGCTGTTGAAACAAAAATAGCATTTGACATTAATGTCCTATATCTGCAATGATTCAGCATTCTTGATTTAAAACAGAAAGCTGTTCCTTTCCCCAGTACTTCCAAGATCGCAAATAATTTTTTTATTCAAAACCTCAGTTAAGCTTAAATAAATTAATGGGTTTAATGCATAAAGTGACCTTTTATGGCTGGCTTATGAGAAACTGGTTCTCTTTGTATTTCCTTTCCTGCCTTCAGACAAATACCCAGTTCCCTTCGATTTCAGCCACAGATCCTCAGGCGGTAGGCTGCACTTCACACACACAGGACAACAGTGGATGTGATGATAGTGCAAGTGGGCTTTTCCTGCTCTCTGTGCAGAAAGCATGAATACAATCTAGCAGTTCAGTGTGCTGTGGGGCTTTTGTCATTTTGCTACGTGCTGTTGGCAGCTCCCTACTACAAGGCTATCTGTTTAGCTGTTAGGGAAGGTGTGGTAATAAAAGATCTCGTCTTCCCCTCTCACCACATGGAGCAATTCTACAGAGTGTATGCCCTGTCATTTCTCTAACTATTAATAGAGCCATGCTGCTTTCTCCTCCATGCTGTCAATCTCTCTCTAGAAGATGCTGTCTAGATTTTTATGCAGATATTCTGATTCCCACAGCTTCTCCATTCCCTCAACCTTGCTGAACATAATCTATAGCTTATTTTCAAATGTGGAATAGTCTATTTTATGACACTATTTACTTAGGGGATATGGCTCCATCTGATCTATATGACAACACATAGCATTTCATCAACAAAAACTTACTGAGCAGGTCTGGTGAGCACTATGGACCCAGAGCCAGGAATTGTGGGGAGACACATCATCCCTGCCCTGGAGGAATTTTTTTATCCTAAGGGGAGCTCACAATCTGCTTGAATTAATGTCCTCCCTTTGAAAGAATTCTCCCACACAGGTACTACGTCCTCTGTGTTTATCTTCCAGGTTGCATATCTCTTTCCATGAGAAACTGAGAATTTCACTTGGATTTTTCAGGGAGAAGGTTTATCAAAATAAACATACTCAGTTCTGCCTGATTGCCATATCCACCAGACAGTGGGCATTTTCCTGGACTCTCTTGAGCCAAAAGTCTCAAGCTCTAAGGACATTTCAGACCCTGGATATGCTCTCCTATTTTTTTCTTCAATTTCTTTTTTCAATTACAGTTGACATACAATATAGAATATTCTAATAGTGTCAGGTGGAAACATATTGATTAGGCATTTATATAACTTACATAGTATTCACCACAATAAGTCTAGTACCCATTTAACACTATACGTAGCTATTACAATTATTGACTACATTCCCTGTGCTTTACATCCCTGTGACTATTTTAGTAACTGCCAACTTGTACTCCTTAATTCTTTCACCTTTTACACCCAGACCCCCAACCCCACTCCCATCTGGTAATCATCAATTTGTTCTCTGTATCTATGAGTTTGTGTCTGTTTTGTTTGCTCATTTATTTTATATTTTAGATTCCACAAATAAGTGAAATCATATGGTCTTTGTCTTTTCCTATCTGACTGATTTCACTTTGTTCTCTCATCTTTAGCATGCTAAAAGCTATGTGGATGCTGAGTATATTACTTAGTATGCTGGAAGGATATCAAGAAAATTCCTCTCCAACTAAATACTAGCAGGTGGCATGTACCCAGAGCTGAGCAAGTCAGTGTTTATACAATTTATACAATGCTCATGGAACTGAGTGGAATAAGCATGACTTTAGAGTCAGGCAGAATAAGTTTCCTTTCCTGTTCTACTATGTACTAACTCACGGATACTGACTGGGCTTGCTACTTAAGATCTCCGAGCAGTTTTATGAATGAAGAAGCCAGTGAAATAATACCAACCTAGTAGTGTTGCAGTAAGATTAAATTAGATAATGTATGTAATGAGTGCAGTAGCAAGTGTTAAGTTAGTCACACCCCTTATCATTGTGAGTGACTATGAAGTAGAATAACTTTCTGCTTCACTGGTACACAGTAATACACGTATTGAGCAAGCTTAATGAGCTGCTACTAAGAGCCAGCTGACGTAACTACCACCAGGAAATGAGTGTGTGAGTGTGTGTTTGTGTGTGTGTGTGTGTGTGTGTGTGTGTGTGTGTGTTGGGGAGGGGGTCGGCAGTAGGGGATAGGGAAGAGAGAAAGAGGAACCAGTCTTCGTGGTATTGAATTCAATGTCTCTCAATCCAGCAGACAGGGATAGGCATCTTAACAAATAAACATGGTCAATAGGATAAGTTTTATGATAGATTTACTACAGATAGAAATGTACAGCAGGGTTGGATAATTAATGTCTGATTGTTGCATTCAGGGAGGGCTTCAAAGAGTAAATGAAATATGATCTGCTTCTTAAAGCATGAATAAGAGTTCCCAAACAGAAGTAAAAAACAGAAAGACCCTCAAAATTATTTGATTATGAACAACTAATGGAAGCCCCTACTTTATCAAGATGCCATGCACATGGTAGCTACTCAAGGAGTATTAAATGAACTAACCATCTACAGAAGTTAAAATCATAAAGATGCATATGCAATGAGTACTAATTTCATATATTTGAACCTCTGGTATGCAAAAAAGAAAACATTTTATTTTCTTCCTTGTCAGGCTCCATACTTTTTGGTACAGAAAATGTGATCTAGTCATAACTAGCTTATGGTTTCCAGTAAATTCAGTCATTTTTCAGTCATTTTAGGAAATGATTTTGCACATTCAAGATTCTGCCCCTCCCCCACCTTTTTCTGGGATCGTCTTCTTGATCTGTAAAGTAGGGCTCATGGTACCTAATACCAAGGCACAGAGTATGTGCCCCATATGTGAGAAGAGCACTTACCCCCCCCCCCCCCCTGATCTAGACCAAGGACATTCTTGGCACCCTCTTGCCCAATTAAAAAGAATATTACCTTTTTATAAAAAGAAAATAAGTTGTAATGGGTTGTCAAGTGGCATAGAAATAGTACAGGTTTCCTCTCACCCAGCACCCTGCAATTCCCCACCTACAATTGTACTGTGTTTCCTCAGCCAAGAGGAGCCCCATGCTGCTTGGAAGAAACCTCAAGCTACAGCTAACTTAGGAAAGTCTCTTTTTCAAAGTACAGAGAAACACAAATTTGTTTAGCACTTTCCTGGATAATTATGAACTGTGCATCATTAAATTTTCAACCGCAAGAATTTTATCTCATCAATTTTATCAGATTCATTTAATAGTTTCAGAAATACCTCATGGTCAAGAAGGCTTTTGAGAGTCCCTGATGACTGACTTGAACCTTTAGGACTCAGAAAGTCCAATGTTAGCAGAAATAAATAAGCACAAGATCCTTGGTTAGGATTTTGACCACAGCTTCAAGATGAGGACAGATTAACCTTACAATTTGGCAGAACAGTACAACTGATAGATAACCCTAAACTGTATTAACAAACAGCTAAGCAAAATATTTGCCTGCATAACAAGCTCAAGTTAAAGGGAGTAAGATTCACACAAATGTTCTGCAAGTGCATAGTCTTCAAGTAATCCAACTATAAGATACTTTGTGTGTGACTTGGTGGTAGAAGACCTAGCAAGAGGCCATTAGGTCAAAATGATAATGATTAATGAGAAGATTAGAAAACAGAAAATGAGCCAAAGCTGACAAACCCAGAAAATGCTCCAACATTCATGTTTTAGTTAGTCATTCTATGGTAAAAAGATGACCGTGGGGACTTACCAAAATAGTGTTAGAACTTTAGGACTGTCTCTAGGTTCCACAGAAGTAGTGACCGCAGGCCCCAGGCCTGATGAGAAATCTCAGGTTACTTAAGTCTTTTGTGGTTTCATTGAGGTGATATTGAAACCAAATTAAGTTGTAGGATGAGATCTTCCTTTAATTGCATGATCCATCCTGCCTGGCTCTTTTTTGCCCAGGTTATTGTTTTCTAAGACTTGAAACTTAAAAAAAGGGGGGGAGGGGTTCCAGGGGGCAGGGATGGGGTAAAGAATGGGACCAATGCCTAATGCAAAAGTTGTGTTTCTAAATGCCTAGTCCTTCCAGCCATTTCAACCCCACACCTTAACAGTAAGATCATTTGACATTTGACACAGTTCTTTCAACCCTTCTCTCCTTCTCATCTGTTCCATGAAGCAAAAACACTAAGTGCTCCAAAAACCAACTTTCTCAAGTTTTCTAGTAACTTGAGTCCTTAGAAAAACATACAATAGCTTTCACAACCTTCCATGATTTTTTAAAAAGATGTACAGCAAGAAACAACTTGTTCTCCTTTTTTTCTTTCTTCCAGACTTACAAAGAGGAAGAATTTTAAAATAGAAAATGATAAAATCAAAGCCCAATCTATGACTCATTTACATATAACATTCTTTACCCTGGAGGGGAGGGTAACTAACTATCTTCCTACCATTGTTTGCTCCTGCCTGTTAAACTTATCACCGGGTTACCTGGTAAAATTATTTCTGGATCAAAAGAACCATTTTGGATGTGGAATTTGGGTTACAATTATGTCACCTGTTAACATAAACACATACTCCAACATAAATCATTCTGTGGTAACAAACTTGTGGAAAAAGCAAAATCACTAACATATCTATCCCCTAAATTAAAGTCAAGTTGCTTATGCATTGCAATTACTTACAAGCTACTCTGAATTTGCAATACCCAAATATTTCTATACTAGCAATGGGATTCTGCAAGAGTCATTGGTGCCATCCACACGTTGCTCTATACTCCAAGGGTTAAATTCTTTGTCAAATAATAGAATATTAATATTAGCACTTTCTCAATTCCCACACCTAGCCTTTTTTGATTTAGTCATTTGCTATAATCTAATAATTTAGATCTAAGGTAACCTGAAAACAAAAACTGCCAACTGATGTCCTATTAAAGCCAATTCTTGGGGGTCACACTTGGAAATAGACTCAGAATCTGGACTATGCACTCAGAAACATTTTGCAGGTTTGAAGAAAAAGCAAGGAATCAAAGGAATGTTTCTCAGAAAAACAACTCTCATAAATATGTGTACCTTTTAAATATCAAGAGTGTGAATTTTGACTATAAGATGTTTAAAGTCAAGCTATCATTTGCATGACAGGAGACAAATTACTTCAGATATTTTCACCTTATGCTCCAAAAATTATTTGTTAAGTTAAATGGATGGAAGTTGTGGATAAATTTTCTCATTGAAACAAGATTTTAAAATAGTAGTTTGTCCTCCCAGAACAGCCTTCAGAAGTCAATTTGTCTTATAACATTACTAAACTATTGATATTTGAAAAGTATTAGCTAATGCTACCTATTATTATAATAGTATAGTAGCTGCTGCAGTATTTTCCAATCTCATGACATAATTAGGCATGGAAAGTTTCATTGTGAATAAAACACAATAGACTACAAATAATATTGAGAATCATTTTTATTTCTAGAAAGCATATGTGGGTAATACAATTTTTAGGCTATTTCATTTCTATTTCTCCCACTTACAAGTATTGATTTGGCTGAACATTAAGATTTTGATTAAGTACTATACCCCCTCAAATTCCCCACCCATTGTTTTATTGTGTTTCATTTGTTTGTTTTTGTTATGTTGTTTGTTTATTTGGTTTTTGCCAGTGGCATATTGGAAGTCCAAGGCAGGTTGTTTTTTTTAATCCACTGTAGGTAAATGTTGTTATTTTTATGGTTGTTTGACAGAGGCAGAAGTGAGTGCAGTTTAAAGGTTAAGACACCTATAGGAAATTTTATAAGAATATATAGTGTTGTGGTTTTTTAATCTGCAAACACAAGTCTTTCTTCAGTTGATAAATGTGGTAATTACGCCATATCTTTTATTATTTTCTGTTTATTTCATCAGAAGGCTTTAAGCAGAGAAGTAGCACAATTAGACTTTAGTTTGTGAGCATATTTGTGGCAGTACAGGGAATGAATTTTCAGCAGGACAAAGATGAATGCTGGAAAATATATTAGGAGTCTCCTGCAAAACATCACAAGGTAGAGGGCATTACAAACAAAGGGATGGAGAAAAGGAAATAGGTGAAAGAATTATCTAAGAGGTAAAGTCTGAAACGACATAACTTAGTGATTAATTGGTTATGAGGGAAGAATGAATGTTCATATCACATATGGCTAAGAGAGTCACGGATCCCATCATTAATTATGATTGAACATACAGGGTAAGGAGCAAGTTGAGGTGTCTGTGCATTTGGCTATGTGTTGCTATGTAACAAACCACCCAAAAGCTTGAGGTTTTAAGATCACAATCTTTTTTTTCTCACCAATCTGCAATTTGTGAAGAGCTCAGTGGGGGAATCTCATCTGTGCTCCACGTGGTGTCAACTGGGTCAGCTTGACTGGGCCCCACTTCCAAGATGGCTCCCTCCTATGGCTGGCCAGTTGGTACCGGCTGCCTGCTGGGACCTCTGTGGGCTCCCCTGTGGCGGCCTGCCTTTTTCACCACAGGCTGTCTCAGTTCCCAAAGCAAACACTCTAAAATAGGACAAGCGCACGCTGTCAGCTTCCTAAGGCCCAGAACTCGGCATTACACTGCTTTCACTATATCCTCCTACTGGTCAAGCAGTCACCAAGCTCCACACTGCAGGATATCTTAAGTTCCACTTTGAGACAGATAGGTCCAATAGATCGTTTAACTTACAAATCTTAAGTTTAAGAAAGAGGTCAAAGAAGATCTACCAACTTGAGGGTCATTTATTTATACATGTAGACCATGGATATCCAACCTTTTGGCTTCCCTGTAGCCACATTGGAAGAAAACTAATGGTCTTGGGCCACACATAAAATACACTAACACTAATGATAGCTGATGAGCTAGTAAAAAAAATCTCATCAAGTTTAAGAAAGTCTAGGCATTTGTGTTAGGCCTCATTCAAAGCCATCCTAGGCCACATGCGGCCTGTGAGCCACGAGTTGAACAAAGTTGATGTTGAGACACATTTACGGTAATTTTCATGAAGCTTAAGTTTCGTGCCCCTTATTTCCAAGGTGAGACCCTATATCTGACAGCCCTCAGCACTCCTTCCTCAGCATCTTCTCAGCGTGGCTGCACAATAAAATAATCCAGTCCTTAAATTTACTGCTACCTGAGTTCTACCCCTAGAAATTCCTATTTGATTGATCTGGGGTATAGCATGGACAAAATCTTCTCAGGAGGGGAGGGACGAGTCAAGCAGTGCTTCTCAATCTGGCTACACATTAAAATCACCTAAGAAGCTTTCAAAAATCTTGATGCCCAAACTGCATCCTATACATATTATTAAATCAGAATCTACAGAAGTAGGCTCCCCAAAGGTTGAGAACCACAGCTTTCTACTCTCCCCTGGAGTCAGTTACTAAACACATGTCAGTGGCTTCAAAATCTATACATCTTGCCTATAGATAAATTCTAAACATGAACACTTTAAATCCAACAGCCAACTCTGCATCTCCTCTTGTCAGCACCAAGGCGACCCAAAGGCCCAGAGCTTTTCGTGCATTGCAGTTGTGTCCACACACTCGATTCTCCCCACTAAGCAGCAAGCCCCATGAGGATGAGTCGTTACTGTCTCGTGTGCTGAACGTGAGGATTGAAGTAGAGTTTCTCAAATCTCCCTTACCTAAAAAATAGGATTGTTTGCACATTATTGGCATATCTGGCAAGTAGAAACTAAGAGTCATGGCTAATGAGAAAAGGAGAGGTTCAGGAGCAAGAACTCAGCACAATGTTGACATTGCTGATTTAAAAAGATTTCTGGAAGGACAGTGAAGAGGGGTGGAGGTCAGCCCCTAGTGGAAAATGCTCCAGAAATAGATCAGCACTCCCACCTTCAGAAGTATGAAACTCATGACAAGAACAGTCTACCTCCACTGCCATCAACCTTTGAACCACATTGCTCAGAAGTGACTTTCTGCACATTTTCTTTCACCTCTTTTCCATCAGTATTGAAGGGGTGCAAAGGGACTCCCCTAACCCTTACTGCCACAGCAGTAAGAAATCTTCCCACGCCCCTGCAACTCACATAATATGAAGGTACTTTCCTGCCAAAGTGACAAGATGGGAATCCCCCACCACAGGCACATCTAGACACTAAGGGGTGTCCATTGTAAAGGGAGTATGCACCTCTCAGCCAAGAAAACCGATCTTCCCTGAAAACCAGCTCGCTCTGCACTTTCCATAAGATATCTCACTGAATCTGATTTATTTTCCTAGTGTACAGATGAGGAAACTGAGTTTGCCCAATGTCACCAACCCACTGAGCAATAGAACCCAACTGTCAGTCCATATGTGTCAGAATAATTCCAAAATAATTATTTTTCCATGTTAAAATGCACTAACCTATCCTTGTTGTTAACTTATTTTCATTTCTCTGTCTCTATATATGTGTGTGCATATGTGTGTGTGTGTGTGTGTGTGTATGTATGTATGTGTATATATATTCCTATAGCAGAAGCAAGAAGCAAAGAAGGCCATTTTAAAGAGAAAACTCAAATGAAATGGTAAAGGCTGAAAAAAAATTGTTCTTGAAATATTTCCAAAATAGCCGCCACTATCTTGAGACAGAATGCAACTGCTCTTTGATCTCATGTCAAAACAACATAGAATAACACCATGAACTTTTCCATCTACCACCACGAAGATCAAGGAACCTGGCACTCGTCTTTGTAAATAGTCTATTAGCACCAAACTCCAGGCCAGCTGGGGAAACCCCCGCACCCACAGCCATGGGGAACACATGAACCTGGCCTAGCTTCCTCAGCATTCTCTAGCAGATAAAACCCAGGTTTCTCAGGGTAAAAAGGGAAGGTGTGCCGGAGGTCCGATGCCCTTTGGGAGACTGCCAGATAAAGCTGCCTTCTCAGGCCCACCCAGTGGAGCCAATGTGCTGATAGGGAGTCACTGAAAAGTAAGCGGAAAGGTTCTGCATGCCTGGGCAAGGCAGCACCCGCTCTGCAGTTGCTTCAGTCAGAATCACTCCCTGACTCACTGCTATGCCAATTTATTTGGTTGCTTCTAGTTATGAGATTAAAATGATTTCAGTAGGCAGCAAAGTGTGGGCTTGTTTGGTGTGCAGCACCACTCCTGCATTTTTTGGTTGTGCCCATGTATTTAAAGCTCGGGGGAAAAGGAGAATATTTTCATTCCCACGACATCCTTAGAGAATGAACTAAATATTGTTTTCCCTTGCTACCTACCTCATGATGTCACTGCTTTTTGGCTGCATAGTGGGAAAGAAACCATTTCAGTAATTGCCATATTGTGAAGGGCCACGGGGAGTGTTACAGCTACTGTCATAGTACTTAAGGGTTAGTTAAGAATAAAAAATAGTAATGAGAGAGAGTCCATAAATACATGGCATTGTTTTCTCCAGACTGGCTGTCTTTCACTATCTGTGCTTCCTGACACAAATGGCCCAGGATACACAGACATAGTGTAACTCTTCTCAGCCACACTCATTTCAGGAGACACAATCATAAACATAAGGGGCAAACACAGAATATTCCAGTGACTTGCACACAACTAGTGCTGAACAAATACTTGTTCATTTGATATTTAATGATCTAAAATCCAAGTCTTTTCCAATCTGTTCACCGTTGAAGTCTAATACTTCTTAACAAAAATAACTTCTCTTGTTCTCCAGCGGTCCCCTTTGTCCATTCCAAGCTCCCATTCATTTATTCCTTCCATAACAATCCCCTCCGGTCCAACCCTAAAACTAAAGTACAATCATCTTCCTGATTAAGATCTCATCTTCCATTTAGCAGCTCCTGAAATACTATGTCCTCCTAAGAAATGCCTTTTAATCTGTCTCCTCTACCCACTCACTCTATTATGTCATTCCTAGGATTCCTCTTCTCATAACACCTCACAACATTGATGCACTTCTTTATGCATAGCAAAGATTTCATTGTATATATTTGTTCTTTGTTATTCAATGGTGTTGTTTTTCCCCATAACTATACAGCAAGAAATGTGGGAAGAAAATGGGAATCCATCTGCTGAGTTAGAATCTCCATTGCCAGGTTAGCACCCTGTCTGCACTGTTATTTGCCTTGGTGTTTAAGAGAGTCTAGGGAGAAAAACCAGACCAAAAACTTGCTATGTGAGTGACCACAAGCAAGAACAAGATGTCCTGCCTGCCGGTCTGTCCTCATTGGATGTAGGCACAGGTTATACTTATCTGTTCCCATAAGAAAATATCAGGGAATAACTAAAGACAACCATAATCAGATTTTTTAAATATAATTCACATGTCATATTTATTATATCAAGAGTGCCATTAAGGCCCTCCTTGCCCATGACTAGGGCAAGCTTGTCCAAACCACAGCCTGCACGCTGTATGCACCCCAGGACGGCTTTGAATACGGCCCAATACAAATGCATACATTTTCTTAAAACATTATGAGATTTTCTTCACGATTTTTTCTTTTTTTAGCTCATCAGGTATTGTTACTGTTAGTGTATTTTATGTGTGGCCCAAGACAATTCTTCTTCCAATGTAGCCCAGGGAAACAAAAGATTGGACACCCCTGCTCTAGGGCTTTTAGTTTATTGTCACTGTTGCTTTGTTGCATTATCTTGACTTTTTATAAAACCATCTCAATTCTTCCCTTAGTCAGCTTGTTCTGTTCCACTCAAGAGTTTTGTTTATTGGGATCTAGCTCCAAGCCAAATGGCAGCCAAATGAACAGTCTCCTACATATGCCCTTTACATGTACAGGAGAGAACCTGTCCAGTAACATCCTGCCTAGCATCCAGCCAGTCAGCCAGCCAAGCATTCATTCAGAATATTTTTATTAATATCCTATAATTCGTTGTCCTGGACTCCAAGGATACAGCCCTAAGCAAGGCAGACACATGCTCCATGTTATGAAAATTACCCTGTAGGACTGTAGACCCTTTTAGGAAAGGGTCTACACAAATTTTTAGAAGCAGCACAACTGTGTCTTTTCATTGACCTTTTATAGTTGTTAATGGCTTAGTTGGGGGTACATTCTCCATCATTAGCTCTTGTTCCCCGCTGCAGCATGAAAGAATCAGGCAGGGTAAATCACTGGTTTATTCAAAGTGCCCACTTCTAGACTTTACATTACAAGTCTATGCACAGCTCATATCTGGTAATAGAATGTCCTTAGATATTGTGACCGGAAAGTCAGACATGTCCCTAATTCATCTGGATAGTATGTAAATATGAGTAAAAATTGGATTTTCTAGATAAGAAATATATTAGAAGAATGTATGATTCTCTCCAATTCAAAGGTCTTTAGAGTTAGATGCAAATACACTTACATACCAGTATCTTAAGAGCCAAAGAAATGAAAAAATCCAATCAAGCAAGGTGCTACTATAGCCTTCTTAGCATGATACAACTAGATATTGCAGATTACATCTATAAGAATCAGTTAAATAGCAGACTTCCCATATAGACAAAGATATTTAGAAATCATTTTAATTGAATCTGGTGAACATCAGCTACAAGATCATTCCAAATGAAGGCCATTTATCCAGCAACTGTGAAAAGGGGTGTCACTAGACCACTTAGTTTCAGAGGAGGATCTACGTATGTCCAAGGCAACATCTCCAGGTATTAAGCACCTTCAACAAGCTAAGAAGGCAACTTCCAAAATCAAGTGGGAAGATAAGCCCCAGAATTCAGCAGGGTAATACTTTCTTTCCCATAATGTATAAGTACCTTTTAACTCCTGGAAATTTTAATATTTAAGTGAATATATATTTAATAAAACCAAACCTGTGATATTTATAATTTTGTATTTAGCGGTATATACATATTTGAAATTTTAAATATTCATACAAGAATTTTGCCTCCTCACGTTAACAGTTCAGTCTTGTAATTCCAATGTAAAATACATAGTTGAGTTATTGATTTAGAGTTGTGATTGTAAAATATTATAAGATTGGAAGATTTCAGAGATTTTAGTAGCATTTAGAAATACAGTTCCTATGTCTGTGAGTTTGATTTGTTAGACTACAATAGCTATTTAAGTACTTGGGAAAGGTTTTGTCAGTTAAAACAATCATAGTCTATAAAAAGAAAATCAAGCATATTTAAATTATAAATGAAATTTTTAAAGTTCCAGGGTGTTTAGTTAAATTTGAAAAGGGGACCAAGCATTAGTCAAAGTCCCCCTTAAAAGTGACTAAAATTTGCTAGATTTATAAATAGAAAAACAAGACTTTTAGCCTGAACTTAAAAGCTTAAAAAAGAGCTACATATGTGGAATTGTAACAATTAATTGATTATCAGTGTTTTTAAACCCATAACTAATCTTTTCTGCACACAAAAGCTGCCTTATGGGTTATTTTTTAAAGCCACATTTTAACAATGTTGTTGGGAACTTGGAGAATGAATAGGGAGATAGAATTATGCTCACAAAGAAAAGGCAGAAAAAAACATACACTTTATATGGCTTAGAGTAAACATGAAATGAGATTTTTCTCCTACCCGCTGTTATCTTTCAGTAAATGCAGAAGTGCTACAAAATAATTGGGTGAAGCAAAAGATCAGGATTATTCAGGTATTTATGACTGAGTACCCACTCTGTGTTTAACACTGTGGGAAAATACAAAAGCATATGAAGTTTTTAATCTAGTGAGGAAGGTAAGATGCACAAACCTGAAACAATTAAAGAACAGAATGATTCAGTTCAATAAACAGTTATTAAGATCCAACCTTGGAAGTGATACAGTGATTGGCTCCAGGGAGCAGGAAGGATCCAAGCTCAAAAACAAACAATAAGCTTTATAATTAAGTGCTAAATTGCGTGTTGCAGAAGTCAAGTGAGAAGCATTCAGAGAGTGCTTCTAATATACCAAAGTATATTGGAACCGCTGAGATGCATGGGTGAGGTAAGAATTGATCTGAGCTTTGAAGGATGGAAAGAACTAAAATATGCAAAGGAAGGCAGGGCTGGAAGACAGTGTTATTATGACCCTATTGTGCAGAAGAAACAACAGAGAAACCAGCAGAGAAGAGCTGCTTCATGGTGAGTGGGAGTAGAATGAGGTTATGGAGTAATTTCTAAATCCCACGAGACTAAAGCAAAAGTAACATAGACTAGAACTATTAACTAAGAACAATAACAATTATTACAAAGTCACTTAAAATAAGATAATTCTTCATCTGTCATAGTAAGTTGCCAATAGATAAACACTTAAATTTGATTAATTAAGAAAAGAAATATAAGCAAGTACACAGGGAAGATTAAGTTCAAATAGCTTGTCTCTGGGAATACAACTAAATATGAGGCAAGTTGGGGATCAGAAAATGTTGCTTTCCATTAGAAACTCTTCTACACTACATAGAACTACATGAACCTATTACTTTGAGCCAAATATAAAAATTCAAGGCAAATAAAAGCAATTATTAGGCCACATTTGTTTGACCCAGAAGCACATTTACGATGAAGCTAATAAAAGCTTCAGTTTCAAGGCCCCTCACTTGCGCTGACCTCTTCCAAGGCTCATACTATATTTACTTTTGTATAATAATTATGTATTTTCTATTCTGTTTTCTTAGAGAGAGTCCCCCAAGTCATATTAGGCTTCAGGCCCTGAATGGCCCTGGTTGAACTGAGATCTTTGTGCATTTCTTACATTTTCTCATTGCCTTTCTTACATCTCCTAGAAGGAAACTAGTCTTGCTACATTTTATTTTCAGTTTTCATCAAGGCACACAATCTTAGTTATGCTAATAAATAATTTTTATACAAAATAAAAATTTTGGAGAATCCGGGATGGCTCAGTGGGTTGAGCGCTTGCTTTGCAGCCCCAGGGACCAAGAATGAATCCCAGCCCCAGCCTGTGAGGACCCATATGCTGAATGGGGGTGTGCTTCCCATGCAGGAGACCCCCAGTTCAGTTCTTGCCCCCTGGTTCAGCCCCTGGCTCAAAGGGGGGCATGCATCCCACGCAGGAGGCCCCCAGCCCAGCTCCCACTCTGTGCAGCCCCCACCCACCTGTGTGGAACAAAACCATGTAAACTGATGCCGTACAACTATGGAGACTGCTCTGGGCCCTCCCCCTCCTCTCTGTTTCTCTCTGTCTCTGTCTCTCTCTGTCAAAGACAATAAAATAAATCTTTAAAAAAATAAAATAAAAATAAAAATTTCTGCTTGATTCAGGAAGCAATAGCTAGGTGCTTGGATTTTTAAACAGGGACATGTCCAAAGGGAGTGGTGATTTACAAAGCATCCCCTTGACCTAGGGAGGTGAAGGTGGGGGGCACCAGAAGCCAGAGAGCCAGCTGAGAGCCCTGGGAGTGATTGGCAGGTCAAATACAAAGACTTGCACCAGGTAGTAACCAAAGGAGAAAATGAGATAGATGCAAGAGGCATTTTAAAATAGAGTTGTCCAGACCTGGTTATCAACTGAAGAGCTTCCTCATGAACAGTGATAGTCCGGATACTTCCAAATTACACATTGGGATAGAGCCCGTTTTGTTTTGTTTTTTACGCTTCATTTGGCAAATTTCTCATTTCTCATTGGCTTCCAATAAAAATTTGACCAGTAAAACCAGTTTGAATGAAACATCTTGCCAGTCATTTTGTAACCCTAGCCAAATATTTTGGATGAAATTCTATCAGCAAGATTTAGAACCGTGAACTTTCTTTTAATAAACACAATCATGAACTTTCCAGCCCTGCGTATGTATTCATATTCTCATACAAAGCCCTCAGGAGCTTGTGCTGACAAGAGAGGCTAATAAATGGATGCAATTAAAGCCCTGACAGTCCTTTGGATTGGGAGCTCTCGCTTAGACGTCATTTATGTCCCTGCCCATATTCCTACCGTGGCAGAATTATAACTAGTCCGCATTCTGTGGGAGGAGACACATAAAACTGTTCTACGATCCTAAAGCCATTTGGCAAACAACAAACTAAGGAATTTTGTGAAAAACATCTAAATAGGTCTTATTACTCTTGTTTTCCAGTATTTTGTTTAATATCTCAATAATATATTTTAAAATAATATATTTTAAAACTATGAAATGGATCTGTAAAAAAAAAAAATCTAATGTAGACTATTTCCCAAACAGCAAACTTTCCTCAATTCAGTGCACCACTGTATCAAACTTGAGACATCTCTTAAGAAAAAAAAAATTTTTGAAATAATGTTTGTAATGCAGCCAAACCAGCACAACTGACCTGAAAGGCGACATGTCAACCATATACCTGGGTAGTTTCCTGATTAGTGACTTGATTGTGATGCAGGTAGATAGATGAACAGCCAGGCCTGAAGCTTGGTAGGAACTATTCTCCTTCATCCTCCATTCCCTGGCTTGAGATTTATTTTTTTTTATTTTTTTTTTTTTCTCTCTTACAGATGGAATCTAATGTTCTACCCTTTTGTCTAAAAAAATATATGAGGGCTGTCCAGAAAAAAAAACCCAGCCATAAATGACTATTTTTCCTATTAAGTGGCTGGATACATTCTGAAGAACCCTCATATCTATAGCTTTCCCAATGCCATAAATAATCACTTACTAATTAGAATGCCCACTAGCATAGAAGTGAGGTAAGGAGTGGGAAGACAGAGTTCAATATGGGTAGTGCCTTCCTGCAACAGCTCCAAAACTAGTAAGTAAATTAGGTAGACTGATCTGGGAGGGCAGTGATGGAGTGTACTAGTTTCTCTGTTCAGTTCCTTCCCCAGTATGTAAAAGCAAGAGGAGAGGCTTTCAATGCATCATAAATTTTACTGCCCTCTTGATCTCATCCTTTCTGACATTTTCTCCCACCTCAATCTATTATTTGTCCCCATTCTTGTTCACATCATCTCTCTCTCCCTCTCTGCTGGCTCCTAACCAATACAGTCACCTTCCTCATGAAATAAATTCCTCCTATTCGCACTGCCCTTCACAACTCAAACATCATTGAAAAGTTGTGCCCAATCACTGCCTTCCTGGCATCACCTTCTATTCGGTTCTGATCCAGGACAGTTTCCCACCTGCCCCTGCCCCTCCCTGGGATCTGTTCTTGCCAAGATGGCTAGTGAACTCCTTCGGCCAAATCCAAGTCCTTTCCATAACCTCTTAGGTGCACTTAATACTGTTGAATTTCCCTACGACCCTTAACTTCCTGGCAAAACAACAACAAATGTTCTGATTTACACTCTTCTCTGGCTACTTATCAATTTCTTTTGCTGGCTTATGCTTTTAAGTATTAGTGTAGCATGAGCCCTAGTTTTCTCCCTTCTATTCTTTATACACTCATCCATGGAGCTTCTCCCTCCAGTAGATTCAACTAACATTTGTGTGTGAATGACTGTCACTGCCTGGCTCTCCTAAGTTTCAGACCCACTAATCTAATGGCCATCACCATTTGACTGTTCCATAAATGCCTCAGGCTCAACATGTCTAAAAACAGACTATTCTTTCTCCTTAAATGTGTTCTCTCTCCTGGGTTTACCATCTTGTGGGGTAATGTCACAATCTACCTGGCTTTGTTTCTCTGAAGGACTATGCAGGCGAAGGATTGGGCATCTCAGGAGTTGTACTACTAAGATTTATCACGGTTCTGATCTAATTAGTCCGGATTCATCCTTTTCATCCTTTTGTTCATGTAACTTTAAATGTCAATCGTGTTATAAAAACAAAATGTCTCATTTGGAAGATATATAACACGCCTAAACAGTTTAAACAAAATAAGTTTGAGAAACTTTGTAGTCTTCAATCCCTTGCTGAAGTGCCACTAGAAACCCAAATCAGTGTATTTTAGGGACCAGAATGATTAGATAGACCTTTACTTGGGAAACTTTGACATGACCTTATAAAATTCACTCACATGTAATGACATGCACACTATTTTAAAAAGTAGATCTATGCCCAACTTCTGCTCTTCCTTACATAATGGAAACTGCAGTTGAGTAATAAGTATTGCAATGCTCAATAGGCAAACACAGAATAAAGGATAGCACAGCTTCCATGCTTTCTGACTTCCTCACCTGTGCAGTGGGATTACGACACCCACACCCCATGCTATCAAAAGGATTTAGCATAACAAGGTATGTAAAATGCCCGATATATGCTGGGTGCTCAAAAATTTCCACACAAAAAATTTATATTAAAAAATGTCCCGCCACTCTCTTTTCTTTTCCTGAATTTTGAGTCAATGTAAGCCTTCTGGTGCAGAATGCAATGTACCTAGATAATTTCAATATGTTTCCAAATCAGAACTGTTTCAGGAAACCTGTAAGAGATTAAATTGGTTTAAAATTATTTCAAGTGTTTTGAGCATCCTAGACTGAATTTCTAAGTTGTATTCTATACTGGCCCCAAACCCCTAGGGTACCTCAAGAATGGCCCAGACTTCTTGAGGCCCTCAAAACTCTCATTGGCAAGATTAGATTAAATCACCCAAAGCAGCAGAGACTTGCTTACCCTCCAGAGGCAACTTTAGCTTATACATGAAATTCTCTCAAATCCCCAGAACTAAAAGGAGAAGAATGAGGAAGTGGAGAAAAAAAGGAAGGCTCTGAATATTATCAGCAATCTCCTCTAAAAAGTATTGGCTTACTTGGAGCCACCTTCTTCAAAACAAACTGATGGGGGGTGGGGAAGAAACTGGGGGGAGGGACAAGTGACCACACCTAGAGAGCCATAGGAATTATTCTTTAAATCGGTCTAGGGGCTGGGGGTGAAAGGAGCACAGTCTCACTAGAATCCTGTTGAACAAGGCAGATCCAAGCCCATGGCATCCTGAGTATAACTGTGTGAAAAGCCCACATTGCTGGTGGGCGTCTGCAAACACTGCCTGCCTTCTCCAGCGCCCGGAGCCTCAGCCCAGCTTCCCTTCACGAGTTCTGTAGTCGAGTCCCAGTAGGGAGCGCCCACAGAATGAGCCACGAGATCGAAGCGGGCCTACCAACATATTCAGATATAGTGAATGTGTGATGAGTATAATCACTGGCTGTGTTGGCCTGCCGCTGTTGCCCTTTTACCACAAAAAGCCAGGCCTGACATTTTCCCAGGGCAGCCATGTTCTGACTGGGACACACATGTTCCTCTGTGGGTACATGACTTTGCAGGGGGCACCCAGAAAAGGTTGTGTTTGAGGGGATCAACTTCCTCACTTTCTGTGACTATTTATCTAATAAAGAGCATGTCAGCATGACATATATCTCCTATCTCCTATGCTACTAAAGAAATGCATACCTTATACCCGTTCCCAATCTTACTGGGGTCCACTGCCCTCTGGCTTGAACATCTGCAGAGCAAAGGTATAGGGGAAGCCAATGACTTTTGTCACTTGAAATAAACACGTTTGCGAGTCAGATGCTGTCTTAATCGTCATAACAAATGCCATAGACCAGGTGGCTCATACACAACAGCAATTTTTTTCTCACAGTTCTGGAGGTTGGAAGTCTAAGGAAGAGGCACAGGCAGATTCAGCGCCTGCTTTGGTTCACGGGTGACTGTCTTCTCACTGTGTCCTCATCCTCACATGCAGACAAGGGCAGGGAGCTCTGCGGGGGTCTCTGTTATAAGGGCACTAATCCCATTCAAGAGAGTTTCACCCTCATGACCTAATCACCTTCCAAAGGCCCCACCTCCAATATCATCACACTGGAGATTAGCTTTAAATATGTGAGTTTTGGGGGGACACAATCATTCAGGCAACAGCAAGTGGCTTCTTATTCTTTGCTCCCTTGAGATCTATGGCACATGGTTCAAAATGAAAGAAATGGCAAATAAAAGATTTGGAGGTGCTGTTGCTATTCAACAATGACTTCCATTTTCATCTTCCCAACTACGTGATAACATTTCTCCTGTGCACACAGTGTATGAATACAAAATTAGAAATAGAATTCTCATTCATGGATACATAAGGTAATTGGAAGAAAAGCCATATTCACCACAATAACATGGTCAACAAAAATTAACACTTAAAGTCATACAAAAACACAGCATTTTCTAATTTTAAAATTTATATTTACTCGTTTGGCCCTTTAGGGATGGCTATATAAATTTGAGGAGGAAAAACACATATAAAACAACCTGTGTTAAAGAAGAGCTTGTTCATGTATTTCTAAGTGAATGAGGATGCATATATCTGATAGCTGTGGTACTTGAATCCCACTGAACACATTTTAAAAAGTGATATAATGGTTTTATTCTACAGTGTCAAATTTTGAAGTACACTGGGTATTATATTCTTTGTAGCAACTTCAACTTACAAAGCAAAACGGTAACTGTCATTTTTTAAAAGAGCTAAGGATACAACATGTCTCAAAATTCTTTGAGTACATGAACGAGTCTCAAGATGACAACAATTATAGTACAGCAGTCCTCTAACCTTTTTATGAGCAGCATCCCCTCTTGAGCATGAAAAGAAGGCAGTAGTTTAGTTTTACTGTCTATATCAAGTGATCGATAAAAATTAAGTAACAAGAAGCTAGCATTAACACTTATCAGTAACACTCATAAATTATTAAATGAGTTTTTACATTCATCCCAACAGCATTTGCATGCATCTAAAGACTTTAACCCATACAGATTTGAAATGTATTACCCATTATAATCTGGGGAGAATATGTGCGGCACCCAAAGACTCACGGAAACTCTATGCTAACACCACAGAGCCAGAGCCACACTGCACTGGCTGGGTGGGGGCCTTTGACCTTCGCAGTGCGGTCCTTCCCTGTAAGAGGACTGGGAGAATAGCCACAAAGCCCAGCTCAAATGGACACTTTGAGAAAGGGCACACAGACTCAAATGTCTTCTGCAGCTGGGGAGGTAGCTTACATGAGGAACCCTGCCTGTGGGTGTGCTGAGCTTAAAAGAAGCAGCCGCTACTAGGCTCCACCCAATGATTGACCAGCTTGTGTTGCAGAAATGGTTCACTTTTCAGGAAAAGTGAAATCTCTGCATTGTCAATGCAATTTTTTTTTTTTTAATCTGTTTGGGCCAACCTAAACACAGATGTGAGTTGAATTGAGCCCTTGGACTTCCAGCGTGTAACCTCTGTTCTGGTGCTACTCAAAGTAGGTCCCAGATCCAAGAGCTGTTTGTTATATTCCACAATGAGATCCACACAGCAACTGAGAATATCATGTAGAACCCTCTATATTAGTTTGATGGAGGGATTTTGTGAGTAATCTGACTCTAATAAAAACACTGGCCTTATATTTTTATGTTGTTTTTGTTTGTTTGTTTGTTTGTTTTCTATGTATTTCTCTAATGTTTTTACACCAAAATCTCAGTGGGTGATGGACTGAAAATCTTGATCTTCCTCAAAGCAAAGGGTCTGCTGGAAGATGCTGTCTTTTCTAAACTAAAATGAGGGCTTGATAACTGAGTAGAAGTCTCTAGAATCTTTACCTTGACTACCTGAAAACATACAAGCCTAGGGATTCAAATGCACCCAGTTCTAATCAGGTGACAATTATCTGGCAGTAAAGGCCCAGAAAGTGATATGTTTTCCCCAGAGAAAGAGGGGAAACTTCATGTCACTCCTGCAGGAGCACTCCGGCCCATCAGGCCACCAAGCTTCCTCCTGGGCTAGCTATGGGAAGCATTGCCTGATGGCTCTGACCTGTGGAGTTCCTCCTCCCTCCATCTGTACACAGGACCAGCACATGCAAGGCCCTCACCCTGGGCAGAGGGCATACTCTCCTGCTGTTGTTTGAGTGTCTGCCTCTTTGAACACTCTGAGGACTTCCAGGGCCAGGATTCTGGCTTCTCTGTCTCCCAATATGGTTCTTTTCTACTGAATGCTCTCCTCTTTGTGGCCAGTACAGGGCTCCTTGCTAGGCCAAGGTGTTAGTCACCTAGTTCTGGAGCCTTGATAGCTGGTAACCAAGTTTCTGAACTGGAGCTTCTGCCCAAGAAGCCCTCTGACCGTGGCCCTTCCCTGCTTAAGATGGAGCTCCTAGGAAGTAGTCTGCCAGCTATCAAAGCTCAACATCCAGCAGGAGGTGGCTGACCTACTTGCCTACCACAGATCCCTACATATGGGTGGGTCGTGTCTACGAGGGGCTTAGACAAAGGCCAGAGGGCCAGCAGACAAGAAACAGAAGTACTAGAGATTTAAAAACATCATCTTAACAATCAAAGGTTCAAACGCTAAGGTTGGCGAACTCTTCTCTAATGAACTGAGGGAAAGCCCCTAAAGAAACAGTGTGGGGATTGGTGGTGAATCCCATCCTCTACCCTCTGCCCCCTGTAGCAGCTTCAAGTTCCACAGACGACTAAATACCTACTGAACCATCTTGGAGGGCTGGTGCACTGGGCCTGGCCAGACGCCTAGACCTCAGAAAGGGGGAATTTCCCGGATGCAGTTGCGGGTGGAGGAGTGGTATAAGGCGATTTTAGAAGTGCAAACCTGATGGGGGAGTTTTTCTTCAGACCATCTGGAGGGAAGTGGTTATACACTACTACAAATTCTCCTGAAATGATCAAGCATACACAGGGCCGTTGTTACATTGTTGAGAAACATAGCTGCTTTGCTTTCTCCTGGGGAGCTCTAAAGACTTTTACCTCATGCAGCGATCTCTCCTGCCAAGGTACAGAGGGATGAGTTCAGGCAAATGAAGAACTGCTCTCCCCTTGCAATTCGGGGCTGACTGCCATTTTGTGATTTAAGACACTAAGAGAATTTAAGTAAGATCAGCCCTGTGTGTGTAAAGAAAGAAATTGTGGGTTTGGCCATGGTGTGTGGGTCACTGAGTTTTAATTTTTTAATTGGGCTGTGTGTTTTTTTTGTGTGTACAGAGCAAAAGTACAGTTATCTATACTGCTAGTTATTTAAGCTATTACAAGAACTATTACAGTAAAGGGGTGGGGGTAGGGGAAGAGAACATCTAAAACACATAAAATTATTTTTAAAAACTCATTCTAGGAAAAGGAAATGCCAGAGTAGAAAGATAAGGAGTCTTAATTAACAACAAATTCATCTATTTCCTGTCTTCAAAATGAGACACCATAAATCTGGGACATGTTTTCTATGTGTGTGTGTTTGCTCTGTGTGAGGCTTAAAAAACACACAGCAACCAAACCACCCAGTCCAGCCCTGGAGGGAAAGAGAAGACCTAATCACCATGATGGCGATTACATAATCGAGAATCTCACACACACAAACCCCAAGAGTCTCCACAGAATCAGCCTTTGGCTGGCTTCCTGTCATAAAAGATGCCCTTTTTCCCCCTTTCGTTTGGATCACTAAAAATGCTTCTTAAAAACCAAATGGATGTCTTTGGTAGAAACAGAGGTCACTTAAGAATGATTTATAAGTGCACCCCAAGTCAAAGTGAAGCGTGTATTGATATCTAAAGTGCATCTGCATTTAGTACAGTAAAAGCTCATGATCTGTTTTTAATCAGGGCCCTGAAGAGGCTCCCCAGCGAGGGAAAGGCCTGGCTCTGGGGGCCGCCCTTCCCCTAGGCCAGCGGCCGCGCGTCCAGGCCCCTTCTTGGGCAGCCAGAGTGCTCCTCTCTTAGATAATGCCAGGTACTCTGGAAAGTAGCCGTGTAATAATACACAAACCCCTGATGATGTCAGCGTGTTATTGACTTTCCAAGTCTGAATGACTGAGCAGAGGAGCGGGGGTGGGGCGCAATCCATCCGGCGGCGCGGGGACCGGCCAAGCGAAAATGGGTTCGCAGGCCCGGCGGGGGGAGGGGCGGCGCGGCTCCGTGCTCAGGCTCCGCTGTGGCGGCGCCGGGGTCTTGCAGGCGAGCCCAGGCGTGGTTCCTAGCTCCTATCCCCTGCACTGTTTACGTTGGGTCCAACACTCCTCAGACAGAAATAACCGAGGCCGCCCCCCGCCCCCGGAAAGCTTTTACCACGTGGCACAGCAGGATTCCAAAGCGGGAAGCAGGACAAGACGGGCGGGGTGGGGGGAGGGCGGTTTGCACCCTGTTCCCTTCCCCCACCCTGCACTGGTGCCTTCCTCCCGGGTTACAATCAGCAGATCCCGTGATCGCTTTCGTGCTCTATTTCCCTCAGCCGAAGACCCCCTTGGAAATTGCACCTCAGCAGTGGTGACATTTATGGGACGTGTTTGGCTTCGTTTATGGCGCTGGCAGTGCAGGTGCAGAGTTGTAGCTCCCGTTCTCACCCTGCAAATTGACCACAGGGTAATCTGTCATCTTCCAGGCTAGGTGTGAACCAGGCTGGGTTGCCCTTAAATGGAATTGCACTGAGAGGCCGGGATCTGGAGGAAAGCACTCCAGTCTGGGGCGTGTCATTCCCCATGGGGCCTAGACCTTTTCGTTCAGGCCAACAATCCCCTGCCCCACCTCCTCTCTTCCACCTTCCAGGCTTAGCAGGTCTCACCTTTGGGACTAGGCTCCCAGAGGCCTGCCTGCTGTTACAGACCTTTTTCTCCCTCTCCTAGACCTGCTGAAATGCATTAACTTCTGCCCCACCCACACTATGAGGGTCTTGGGGGACGCCTGCCAGCACTATGAGGGTCTTGGGGTACTCCTGCCATTCTATCCCCGCTGAGTTGCATTTGTGGAAGTGCTGTGTGGTGCAAACCACACAAAGGCCCTGGAACCTCTGGTTCCAAATCTGACTGCTGCTTTAGCTATGTGGGTAGAGTGCTTAACCTCTCTGTATCCCTCATCCTGTAAAACAGGGGTAGCAGTAATCCCCTCATAACCGTTGGGAGTAAATGAAAGCCATATCTCAAAGGGTCTCCGTTTTCAGTCCTTTGCCTTCATTGGTAGAGAGGCACTTGTCAGGAGGGAGCCAGTGTGGTTGTTCCTGAAAACAAGGGCTGCGTAAGAGTTGGGCGCATTGTTTCCTAAAATCCCTTCCTCCACTCCAGGCTTGGTGGAGCCTGATACCTATGGATGTATCCCCACCCACTCCCACAGGGTGACTGAGAAGATCCAGTTCATTGCCAGGGTGGGGGTGGAGTGGGGAATGTGCCTCTGACCTAAACTCAGCCATTTACAGCAGCTTCCCAAATGCACCGCTCCCCAACCTTGCCACGTGGGATTGGTCCACAAGTGAAGAGCTGACACATTTTAGTCCAATCAGAAGCCTACTTGGGGAATTTTGTAACTGGGAGTGAAAAGGTCAATTTCACCCCAGGGCCAAAACTGCAAGATGTAAAGTTGGGAGTCTTCTAGATAATCATTTTCCCATCATGTGGAGGAGAGGCCAATCTGAAGACAAAGATAGAGACAAAGCCAGAGACAGGGTGGGAGAGCAGAGCAGAGAGGCCAAGAGAGGTCTGTTATCAGCAGTGCTAGTTCCTGTGTCCCTAGTACAGTCTTGCCTGCCCCAGTTTCCTTATGACAACCCAGTAGTATTTTTACAACAAATTCTCCTTGTTTAACTTAGTTTGCATTTTTATTACTTGCAACCAAAAAAATTCATGATTAATATATCAACATGACATTTATTAGTCTAACTTGTACAGTAGCTTAGTTATAAGTTCAAGACTAGCTTCCCACCCCAACTGTACACTCACAGAGGGCAGAGCCACGTTTTGGGCCTGCCCACTCACCCGCCCTACCCTCAGCACATGTGTCAGTGCCTCCTAACAAGGTGCGCCATAAATGCTCTTCAGATTGAACTGAGCAAGGTTTCAGTGAACAGGAAGTGCCCTGGTGGGTGCTGGAACAGGAGTCTTCAACTGGTTAATTTAAAGGGGAAACATCACCTATTGCTACAGTCTTCTAGAAGCACCTTTATTCTTTCCCAGAAGGTAATTAGGGTTTATTCAAGTGAATACAAAGAGAAAAGAGAAGGAATTTTATCAAGCTAAATTGCATTTAATAAAAACCTTGGAGAAAATGAGTGAGTTGTCAGGCTTAATTCCCCCTGAGTTTTTGTTGGAGAGAGGCCGAAGAAATGCACAGTATTCAACATTTATGGGACAGCAGATCCACATTTTATCTGAGGATTCCCCACCCCACCCCCGTCATTTGTTTCCAAAGATTTTTTTTTCCAGTCCATGAGTCACTTCCAGTCAGATCTAAAGACAAAAGCCAGCTACTTGTGTGTCAATGAGTCAGGTTCCCACCCTACCTTATCATGAACACATTTTCTAGTTCTAAGAAGACAGAACACTTTTCGTCCTATCAGGCTGAGTGGAACCTGTTACACACTACTTCTGGGCAGGGCTCTTAAGAGACTAGTGCTGGGCCCTCCCATCTCCGTCTGGCATCTGGAAGCTGATCTCTCAACTGATAGCACCTTGGGGTGGTTCCTTCCCAGGGTTATTTTCAATCTGGACCTCTTCTTAGGCAATCTGCCTTGTCCCTAAGACACCCTGTGGAGCTCCAAGATACAAAGGTGAATATAAAAGAAGCCCCCAAACCTCTAGCAATTTGTCAAATAATTAAGGAGAAAGGCAAGAAAGTAGTAGCACTGTCAGATAAGCTTTGAGAGCAATGGGAGTTAGTGCTAAAGCTAGTAACTTAGTCTCTGTCTCTCATCAGCACTTTATCTGGTTGACTGTTTCCAATATCTTCAAACACTTCTCCAGGCTTCCTGGATGCCCTTCTCTTGTTTTCCAACAAGTTCTCGACTCCCTGCCCCACCACTCTTCTTGATGTTTTTCGTTTCAAGATAAGGTACCACATCCACCTGGCTGCTCATGCCAAAGAAGCCACCCTGATTTGTTCTTTTCTCTCATTCTCCACATTTAATCCATCAACTTGTTTACCTGCAAAAGCTGTCTCTAGTCCTGTACTTCTCACCTCTACTCTGCCACCCTCACCTCTCCACACTTGACTCCCTGCCCACGCCTTCTAGGCCTTACATAATCCGGTCCCTTTATGCATTCGTACCACCGTCCTCCACCTCTCACCCATCCAGCCACATCAGACCACTTTTCCTTCTGCTATCCCACCTCTTTCTACCTTGAGGTTTCTGCTCTTGGAGTTGATTCCCTCTCTCTGGAAGACTCTCTAACCCTTTCTAGGGCTGATTTTTCCATATCTGTCTTAGTCTATTCTGGCTGCTCTAACAAAAATACCATAGACTGAACAACTTACACAACAGAAACGTATTTCTCACAGTTTTGGAAGCTGGCAAGTTCAAGATCAAGGTGCCAACAGATTCATTGTCTGGTGAATTGCAGGTTTCCTCGTTTGCAAACAGATACCTTCTTGTGCCCTCACATAGTCTACAGAGAGTTCCTTTCCCTCTTGTCTTTTCATAAGGCACGAATTCCATTCACGAGGGCTCCAAACTCCTGACTAATTACTTCCCAAAGGCCCCACCTCCAAACACCATCATATTGGGGACCAGGACTTCAGCATTGAATTTGGGGGATACAGACACATTCAGTCCATAGCAATATCCTTCACGTTTCAGTTCAGTGGTCACCTCCCTAGAGAGGCCTTCCATGACCGCCACATCTCTCCTTTTCTCACATTACAGTTTATGGTCTACACAACACGTATCATGCTCTGTAATGATTCATTACTATTTATTTATTTACTTACTTACTTATTTATATGCTTCTGTATTCTCTGTCTCCCATTGACATATAACTTCTAGGAAGACAGAGATATTATCAGGCTGTACATTGTTCATTGATGCATTCATTACCAGTGTCTATTTCATAGTAAGCATACAATAAGTCCTTTTGGATGAATAAGTACAGAGAGTAGAGACATAGCTAAATTAGCTCCTCCAGAAAAAGTAGTTCTCCAGGTGCATGAGAAGAAAGGAATCTCAGAAAACCACAGCGGCATGAGATTACCCAGAATATTCATGGAACCCTCCCTTGACCCCTACGTGCTACTCGCTCCCTTTATTGCTAAACAACGCTCAGAGGGTTTTCCTGACTCATTGTTTTCAATTCCTCTTCTCCCATTTTCCCCTATTTACCATCAATCAGGCGTTTGCCCCAAATCACTCTACCAAAATCGCTCTTCTCAAGGTTGCCAATGAGCTCCATATTACTACATTCAACTGTTATTTTTCAGGCTCATCCTAGTGGACTTATCAGCAGCATCTGATATAATCGATCACTGGTTCCTTCTGGAAACACTTTCTTCACTGGGCATCTGGGACGCTGCCCTCTACTGGTTTTGTTTTTGTTGTTTTCTCCTCCTTTAATGACTGCACTGTCCCAATCTCCTTACTGATTCTTTCACTCTACACATCTCCCATCCCCTGAATAACGAGGGAGTCCACGTCCACATCTTGTAGTCTCTGCTTTTAAAATAGATCCCTAACGTAATTGCTTCTTACCACTTCCACTGCTGCTACCCTGGTCTAAAGCATAATCTGCTCTCACCTGACTATTTCAATGGCTTCCCAGCTGATCTCCACACTTCTACACTTCAGTCTATTCAATGTATAGCAGCCAGCAGGGTCCTTTGAAAGAGTAAGTCAGATCATGCCACTCCTCTGCATAAGACCTGTCAATAGCATACAACTCTCAAGGTAGGAAGAGGTGGGGTAGTAGAAGAAGAAAAGTGGTTTAATGTGCTGACCTGGTAGGAGGTGAGGGAATGTGATATGAACGCATCAAGGGACTATATTAGATAAGGCCTGGGAACCCTGGACGGGGAGTCATTTCCATTTCACAGTCAAAGTCAAAGCCAAAATCTTTACCATAGCATTCATGATTTACCATATATAGTCTCATTGGCCACCTAATTGACTTCTACTTTCTTGCTTTCTCACAGCATTCTAGCACACCGGCCTCTCCACTCTTTCTCAAACACGATAGCCACTTCCTATCTCTAGACCTCTGAGGTAACTATGGCCTCTGCTTGGAAAACTATTTTCCAAGATGTTTTCATGGTTTGCTCCATACAGCGATTGTTACAACAATGCTGCACAACTGAAACATTCCTTTACCTTCTCAGAGAGGCCTACCCTGATCCCCCTATACAAAATACCCCATTTTCATTTCCAGCACAACTAAGGCTGCCTTTCCTGCTCTGTATTTTTCCACAGTTCTCATCACTTGTCAATGCTGTATAGTGTCTATCATCATCTGTCTCTCCACATAACATAAGCTCTGTTTTATTTACTGATATATCCCCAGCAAAGACTACAATGCCTGAGACTCATTAGTAGGCACACATTAAATATCTGCAGAATAAATATCAAATTTGAGAACAAAAGTTTGTAGAGGGAAGCCTAACGTTGAACTCTTAAAGAGTGGTCAATAATCAGCAGAGATGAAAGTGAAGAAATAAGAGAAAGCATTATTTTTCAAAGGCCTTGTATGCTACGCTAAATTGTCTGCATTTTACCTTATAGGCAGGCCATGGAGTAGCCCTGAATCTTTTTAAGCAGTGAACTCTTATGCCAGTGATGGTGCCTAGAGTAACACTGGCTACATCACGGAGTAGAGCAGGATAGAGCCTGGAGGCCCACAGCCCAAGTGGCAGGCTGTAGGCAGTTGGACTGATGAGCAGGGGGCCTTGTCTGAGCCTCTCAATTCAAGCTGTGTGAGCAGTTGCTAGCTCTGCTCAGTGGCCTACCTGACAAAGCCTCCTGATGAGTGCCCGAAAGAACACACAGGACAGAATGTTAGGAGGGAGGCCCTCTTAGCCAGACACTTCCACTTGAATCTCAAACTAGGGGTATCACTTGAGTGTGTAGTGTGAGAATAATAATCACTTATGCTTATATAGCCCCATAATACTTACAAAGGATATTTCCAACTATTTCATCTGAAGACTCAAAAACCCAAAGTACCCTAGCCAGAATGTTCAAGTATCTAGCCACTTCACCAGTTAAGAAAGGAAATAACACTTATGTCCTGACATACTCTAGGGAATTTTCTGGAGAACTGTTAAGAATAGAGACAGTTAAAACACTATCTGGGGGTACTTCTTTTCTCCTTCTAGTGAATATCATGTTGGACCTCAAATTTTCAGAGATAGAAGGTTAGTGGTATTGTTTAACCTGATCCCATAGGTTCTTTAGAACCCAGCAAAGGATTCGTATCTGCAGTATGTGCACAGAGACACACATAAAGGCCCTAACAGGTAAAGTAGGTGCTTTCCCCAGTTACTTCTGCCTAGAGTAAGAGATTACACTTTGCTTTCCCCGACCACTGAGAAAGCATTCAGGCTTGTAAGAATATATATAGGGCTACCAGGAGTTCCCCTTTCATCCCCCGAAGCCTTTGCACACCCCTGAAAAAATTTGTTTCTACATAAATAGTCTTGGTACACCCTCATGCCTTCCTTCCTCTTCGGATACCCAATTTGGCCATGACTGCATTTGAATGTTACAGTCCAATTAATTAGTTTCATATGTACACAGAATTTCAAAGCTGGAAGTCTAACCTCTTAATTTTCTAGGTAAGAAAACTGAGACTCCAAGAGCAAAGAGAAGAAAAAAGGAAAGAAAACTGATACTTCCTAAGCAGATGCTCTGATCTAGTCCTGTGGCAGGCAGTGTTCCATACATGATTTCCTTTATGTCTTTGAGGTGGACATATGAGTCAGAGTTCTCCATAGAAACAGGACCAATAGGATGTCAGACTGCAGAGTCAGGGAAGAGTTGATGCCGTTCAAGTCCAAAGAGGCCATCTGGCAGTGGAATTCCTTCTCGTTTGGGGAAGGTCAGTCTTTTTTTACTATTCAGGGCTTCAATGGAGAGGATGAGGTCCACTCACTTTATGGAGTGCATTCTGCTTTATTCAACAGTCCACCAATGTAAATGTTAATCTCATCTAAAACACCCTCATAAAAACATCCAGAATAATGTTGGGTCAAATATCTGGGCATCGTGTCCTGGCCAAATTGACATATAAAATTAACTGCCACTGTACATATCAAAATTTTACAAATGTCATTTGAAAACTAGTCCCTAGAATGTTTAAATGACTTGGTCAAGGTCAGCTAGCTGATTGGCCGGGACTAGAACTTGGGACTTTTAAGTCCCAAAGTGGTCTCTTTCTAATAAATATTTTGTTCTCCACTGAAAATAACATTTTTTAAGTGTCTAATATTCTAATGTTTGCCAGGCTCTGTACTGAATGATTTATGTAAGTGCTCATTTAATAAACTACCATTGTAAAGATAAGGAAATGACATCTTGAAAGATTAAATAGCTAGCCCAAAGTAGCAAACACATACTGGTAAAGCAGGGACTTGAATCTAGTCTATATGGTTCCAATACTTCCCACCACCTGGCATTCTTACTATTTTCCCTGCTACTAATCTTCTTCTCAATTTGGCAGGAAGTAATTCTCACTAACATTTTAAGAAATGACTCAAAGTCTTCACCCACTAAGACCATGTCCTCAGTTCAAACTGAGATTTCAAATATCAATGTGAATATAAGATGAGACTGATTTTAAAGAAAGATATGAATTCTTCCACTTTAAAATGAGTATTGTCCCAAATCAAAAAAAGCTACCCCAGGAAACAATACACTTATTCCATTACTTGAAATTCCTTTGTGTCTCCTCTTTTCAAATTGTTTCAGGGACTGTATCACTTGGTTTTCCAGAGTAGTCTTAATGTTAGCAAATGTTCATTGTTTGATTTGATTTTGGGGAAATAGCTCAAAATCATCTGGTGCCAAATTTGGTGAATGAGGTACACAATCAAGCTCATATAGTTTAGAGTAAGAATTTAGTGGGGGAAAAGAAGTGTAACTATAAAAGACTGAGCAATTTTCTTTACGAGCTGGAAAAGTGCCTTCAACGGCAACCCAGTCTCCTTTTGAGCACTGACAGCAAAGTTGGAATAAATGTTTAAGTTGGAGAAAGTACCCTCTCAAGAAACTGACTACACAGGAGAGACAACAACCTATCTTGTTTATTCTGTTACTTCATGGTCACTTGCATGTTAAGGGTGTTTTAAAAATAATCAATATATTTAGAAATAGTTTGAAGGGGATGCTAGATGGCTCAGTGGGTTGAGCACTCACTTTGCAGCCCCAGGGTCAGAGGATCACATCCCAGTCCCAGCCCTGTCAGTCCTGTATGCTAAACTGGGGTGTGGCCTCCAATTTGGTTCTCGCTGGGGCGAGCTTCCCATGTGGGAGACCCCTGGTTCAGCCCCCAGTTCGTGGGGGCATGCCTCCCATGTGGGAGGCCCCGACCTGATTACTGCTCTGCGCAGCTCACCGCCCACCTGTGTGGAATGAAACTATGTTGAAAACTAATGCTGTCAACTATGGAGACTGCTCTGGGCCCGCCCCTTTCTTTCTGTCTCTCTCTCTGTCAAAAACAATAAAATAAATTTTAAAAAGAAATAGTTTGGAATGAGATACTCTTATACACTCACTGGTTAGTTTTGGTGAGATGAAGATCTAGACAACAATATTAGGAGATATATCATATAGTTAGCAGCTGCAGTTCAGAGAAAATGATTGAGAATTGTTCATTATTTTTTGAATCCTGATAATGCAAAGAGCTAATCAGACCAAGGGTTTTTCTCAAAAATATTCTCTCCTTTTCAATAAGTACAAATAAAATGTATGAGAGAAAAGACCTCTCTTCCAAAAGCAAATTAGAGAACTATAGATCTTCAAAAGTTTAAGGAACGTCTGCCTCGTGCACAGCTGTCTTGCATAATGTCCCCTCATAATGTCCCTTGTAACCAACCTATACATGGAAGTCCCCTTAGATTCCACACATAATTAACACTTGGCAGTAATAAGATGCGTGAGCCTGAGGCTCTTTTAAATTTCATTTAAGAAATTCAGATTTCCTTGAGGATGATTGGGGGAGAAGGAACTTAGGCTCCACTTCTCCCATCATATTCCCAGTTGCTGAATTTTACATGAATTTATAAAGATGTCCTCAGCCAGTCAAAAGGTATTGATTGAGCATCCACTGTGTGGAAGCACTGTGTCTACATAATTGAGGGAGCTGCCAAATGATGTGAAACAATGTTCCAACTCTCATTCATTTTATTGAGGTCACTCCAAGTCCTAAATAATATCTAGGTGTGAAGAGGGGAAGAAATGACTGAGGACTTGAAAAGGACAGGAAAGTCCTGAGAGAGAGGGGAGAAAGAAATTGCACTGAACAATGGTTAGGATGCTGATGGGTAGGGTTAGGTATGGGGGCAAATAACTCAGGCCAGGCCTAGGAATGAACATTGTGTAGTCAGGACAGTATGGGGAGACTAGACCAGGAGGTCTTACAAGAAAGGCCAAGGCTGGAACCCTAGGAGGCTGCAGAACGCCTGTTTGTCATTTATTATACACAGAAAATTGACTGCCACCTTTCAGGCACCATTTTAGGCATTGGCTGACTATGAGAATCTGAAGGAAGTCTTTAGATGGTTCAGTTTTCTCACAGAAGTAAAAGACAAAGCCATCAGCTAAGAACAAGGATTGAAGAGTAAGTGCTGTGGCTATTTAATTTAGTTTTAAATAGGTAGTACTTGTAGATGATAATAAAAACAAATGGTATAAAGGACAGAGAGATAAATCTCTCTTTTGTCTCTGTTCCCCAGGGAGACAACAAAACTCCTAGGTCATGAAAGGCATAAAGGAAGCAGTAAATTAATTAATAAGGATTAGAAGAGGGAAAGTTAGGATAGTTCAGCAGGTTGAGCACTTGCCTTACAACCTTGAGGTCCAGGGATTGAATCTCAGCCCTGGCCCATGCAACCCATACGCTGACATGCAGCGCAACTGGTAGCTGCCAGGATGGCAGACAAGGTTCTCACCTCCCATGCGGGAGGCCCCCAGTTCAGTTCCCACCCTACATGGCCCCACATCCACCTGAGTGGAATGAAACTATGTCACAACTAATGATGTACTGCTATGGGGACTGCTCTGGGCCCTCCCCTGCCTTTCTCTCTCTCTCTCTCTCTCTCTCTCTCTTTCTTCTTCTTTTTCTCTTTCTTCTCCTTCTCCTTCTTCTTCTTCTCTCAAACAATAAAAAAAAATTTTTAAATAATAATAATAAATCAGAAGGACTGTTAGGGTACTTAATTTTTTGATCCTGGGCTGTTAGCTGATTCTTTGCCCATAGCAAAAATTTAGAGTGTTTAAATCTGTTCCTGTCTTAATCAACACACAATTTTACTTTTCCACAGATTGCTGTCATGTCTTTATACTGCCTCTTCATAATATAAAAAATATTTGCAGCACCTCTACAGCCAATACCTATTACCACATTTATGGTCACCAGGGGTCTGTCCCTGCTAGGGCATGGGAAGCCCAGCCCTCTCTGGGTGCAGCCCCTTCTGAGCTTTGTCACCAGGAACCCACAGTTTTTGAAGCCTGTGGGTATGCACTGGTCTCCTCACTGAGTGCCAACCCCTCTCACCCAGCTGGGCCAGGAGAGAAAGGAGAGGTTCTCAAGGAGTATGTTAGGATGATTCAAGCACAATTTCTCCTGGTGGTTAGCAGATGGTGCTGTGCAAACAGGAACACATCTGGGACCCTGAACATACACTACATCTTACACTTTTATCTTGTCCTCTATTAAAAAAAGTATTGGGGAATTCCTGAGAAAACCATAGGAGGAAGCTGACAGTTGAAATAAAATGATGTGTCCCTCTCTGCACCGCACAACTGAAAAAAAGAAAATCTGTATACCCTTGTACTGCCTCATGGGCAGCAGTAAAGATAGTCTGCAGATTAAAAAAAAAAAAAAATTATCTAGATTGTTTAAACAAGAGTTATGAAGATTACTGAAAATGCTGGAGATAAGACTCTAGAACAGATATTCTTGAACTTGTGATGAAACTCATGGCTGGACATACACTTTAGGACTCAATACATATACATAAATGTATGTACGCACACATAAAACTGGAATACAGGTTGTATAAAACAAATTAAATTTTACTAAGGGCAATGCACTCAGATATTTTTTTTTTCCTATTTATTTTTATTTGGTTCTCTCCTTCCTTCCTTCCTTCTTTCTTTCCTTCCTTCCTTTCTTCCCTCCTTTCTTCTTTCTTTCCTTCTTTCTCCTTCCTGTCCTCCTTTCTTTCTTTTTTTAATGTTTGTGTGAATTCACTAAATAGATGTCATTACCTAGAGTTTGAAAAACACTGTTCTAGGCTGTGATCTCCCAGGCAAAATTCCCAGCCCCTAGACCCACAGCGGAAGCCTGTTTCCATTACTGTAGAAGCTGCTGAATCAGGAGGTCTTCTGCCTGGTCGGGAAGCCACCCTATACTGCTGGCAGCAGAACTAGGCCACCTCCACCACAAACCTGCATCTCCCACTTCAAACGAAGGTTTCGGGTGGGCGGTGGGGGAGATGACTCAGTGGGTTAAGCGCTCACTTTGCAGCCCTTGGGACAAGGGATCAAATCCCAGCCCTGGCCCGTGCAAACCCATATGCTGAACTGGGGTGTGTTTCCCATGCGGGAGGCCCACAGCCCAGTTCCTGCCCTGCGCAGCCCCTGCCTACCAGTGTGGAACAAAACCACGTCTTGAACTGATGACATTCAACTATGGAGACTGCTCTGAACCCTTCCGCTTTTCTTTGTCTCTCTCTGTCTCTGTCAAAAACAACAAAATAATGGAATTTTGTCTCTTTAATCCCCCAAAAGCAATAAGCACAGCCAATTTTATTTGTGAAACAAGGAAATAAAGGCTTACTTGTCTTAAAAATAAATAAATAAATAAAGTCTCTCGAGTATATCTGATTCTTGGAACCTGCCTGCAAGAGACTGAGAAATGTAGTTTTTGGCGTTCTAGCCTCAGCAAGCAATGGCAAGTTTAGAACGAGGATGGATGAATGGTATTTAGCAAAGCCAATACTTCTGCAAGGTTGAGCATGCCCGTTCCATACTGTCAACATCCCTAGACCTGCAGGCCTCCTTGTCTTTACAGTGAGGAATCCGTGAGCCATTCTTGAGTCCTTGCCCCTGTGGGAGTCCAAGAACTCTGACTCTGATCATACAGTCACCTGGGGATACACTGCACACACTGGGATAACATTTCTCAGAGAATTTTAACCACTTTGACAGTGTACATATGTTCACAAATAAAAGTGCCTGCACATCTGTAATTGTGTGGGGGTGGGGCGGGGGGAGGGTGACAAAAATGTTTAGGATTGAATTTGAGGTTTAACTTGAAAATGGTGACATTGCACAAACTTGGCCTCTTGAAGAGTTGCATTCTACCTTCACAAATCATTTGGGAAGCATCTTTCAACCACCATTCTGAGTCAAATGTTGTCATAGATGCTGTGATTCAAAGTTAATCAACTCACAATCTCTGCCCTCAAGAAACTTACAGTCTGATGGAGTGATAAATGAGTAAATCGCATGAATAAAAATGTGTGACAGAGTTTAGGATGAACTCAGTCATGCGCTGCTAAGAGAACACAGAAGAGGAAACTTTGAACATGACTGAAATCATGGAGGAATTTTGGAGGCAGTGGCCCGTGAACTGAATTTTGAAGGACAAGCCATCATTTCTAGGTGAAGGGCAGACCAGGGAGAAGAAAGACCCAATGCAGCAGCCCAGGTACGTGAAAAGGGGTGGTAAGCATGAGGGGCTGAGCACTGCTGTGCGTGATTGACTACAAGTCGTATGAGGGAGCATGGCGGTGTATGAAAGTAGAGAAATAGGCAGGTAGACCCCAGACCATGCGCACTCTGCGAAATAAATAGCCATTTTTACTTGACCATTGTAGGTTTACTGCCTCTATTCTCTCACTGTTGTATGAGACTTCTAGAGTAAGATTTAATGTTTCTTCCTCATTTATCCAATGTCCTGCACACAGCATTAATAATTATACTGGGGGGAGGGGTTAGGGAGCATAAAACATGTTCATATATTATGGTGAAAATACCACACTGAATGAACATCTGGAAATGGGTCATTTATAACAATTATAATATTATTGGTAAGTGAATGTTTTTTTAGAGTACTCTAGGGAATACATATCTCTATAGAATTTATAAAAATACTCTTAAAAGCATAAATAAATGACCCATTTGTAATTGTGTTCTTGTTATCAGTAAGAAGATTTCTTCATATAAATTCACAGTTGTCACAAAGATATGCTCTGAGGCTGAACTCTTTTTATATTAGCAGTATAATTTTAAACTGACTCCTGAGCTCCAAACCACTAAGAAACTTTTTTGCCATCTCTGGAATAGATAGCAAGTAGGGTAATGCCTATTTAATTCCTTTGCACAGTAATCTGATGGCTAAATATGCTTCAGAGATTCTTTCAGGACTAGATGGAGAATGAAATCAATCATAGTACATAAATTACAAGAAAAGTGCTGTTGGTATCAATTGCCTAAGCTCTGTGGATGTAAGTCTTCTAATTCCTCGTTAAATCAGTAATGTTACCAATCTCACTCTATTATTTTAAATAGGACTGTAGCTGCAGTTTCTGGGAGTTGAGTGAGGGCAGACAAATATGAATAGTTAATGAGTCTCACCAAGTAATAGCAGGTTAAAGGTGTCAATAACAGTGGTAGTATAACACGGCTCTCAAAGCTCCACCTTAACATCTGCAAAAGAAGGGTTAAATCTGTTTCCTTTTTAAATTTGTTCCCCATACTCTCTCCCTAAATGCATTTTGTACACAGCAAATGCCAGGTGAATGTGGGTGTTCCTATCGCTACAGTGAGTCCCTATTTTCCCCCAAAGATAATGACTCTGAGTTGATACAGGAAGTCTTGGCTGCACTTTCCCTCGTAAACTACCCACCCCCACTGCTCGCAGTTACATTTCACTGACTCATAATTTCCAAGTATGATCAGCATGTTGACAGGAAAGATACAGTCACTGGGCAAAGCAGCAGCCCTAGAGAGCTAGCCAAGGCCTATCCAATGACCTCCACCACCATTGATGGCAAAATAGAAATAAGGACAACAGTAACAACAACAGAACCAAAACCTAGAGTGCAAGAACATTTAAGCATCAACCCCCTGCTGTTTCATTGCTTCCGCAGCACACTACATACCTCCTGTGACACACTGAGCTGAATGGGGGCAGTGTGGCTTTCCTCAGCAATTGTGTATCAGTTCACTTCCTAGTCCCCCCCAAAAATAAATTTAGCCAAAGGCATAGCCCACTGTGAAATATTACAGAAACCAAACTGGCTGGGAGCCAAGTTACAACTGGCTTCAAGTCCAGAGGTATCACGTACTCCACAGGCAGGTTGGGGCTTGCCTGCACTGCAGTCCTCCTCCTGTTGTGAACCATTCTCTCAGATGGCATGTCAGCTACACGACTCAGCCAGTTCTTGAACAGGAAGCACAACTCCACCCTTCTACTTTCCTTGGTCAAGGCTCCTCTTCTTTAAGTCAAAGAAATTCAACTTTCTACATCACCCCATTCTTTTTTCAATTTGCATTCTTTGTTAGCATCTTGTAAATTTAAAGGTACCTACAATTATCTAGATCCGTTTTAAAGTGCCCCCTTTCTTTCCGATTACACTCACAGAATGTTTGATGGATGAAGAGGAAGCCTATGACAAAGAGTAACTATTAAATGAGTCCATTGTCAACCAGCCAAATGAACTAAATGGCTAAATTCTAACTATATTTTAGGAACTGGTGAACAGCTCAAGCAAAGTCAGACCTCAAAATTATATTTTGTCTCTTGGTTAGTTTGCTACTTCCCTAATAGGCACTCTCAGAAGGAAAGTTCCCTTTAGTGCTATAGGAGTTAAATGTAAAAATAAATGGATGGATGGGATGGGATGGGATGGAATGGGATGGGATGGGATGGGATAGGATGAAAGCAGCCTAGGTCAACTCCTCTAAGACTTTCCACTCTGGGAACATTTGGTAAAATTGAAAAGAATTCAGAAGAAAGAAACAATTAGGTCTCCCAGTGCATATTTCTTAGGTTCAGAACAAAGCCACAGCAATACTACATGTGGCCCTACTCTAAGCTGACCAGATGTCCCGTTTTAAATGGTACAGAAAACAATGGTACCATTCTGTTTCGAATGGTATGTGGGGTCAGTCTACTGACACCTTGAGTTTAGCCCAGTGGGATTGGGCTGACCATATGCAGCATTTGAAAAAGGACAGTACCGTTATTTTCTGTCCCATTTGAAATGGTAGGTCTGGTCAGCCTACCCTAGTCTGTCATACACCGTGAGTGATGCTCCTTCCACTAAATGAGATTTGGGAGATACTGAGAGAAACTATCTCAATTTGCACATATGGAAACTGGGTCATAGAGAAATCAAGGAGCTATGGGAAGTCGTAGGACTCATTAATAGCTGACTGGAAGCAGGGTCTTCCAGTCCAGAGCCCAGAGCCCCTGCAGTGCTTCACATGGCTTGCAGTCCAGCCAGATCTGCTTTACTTTACAGATTATAAGGTACTTAAATGCTGATTATCTATTTTCAACCTCTGTGACTGTAAATGAGATTAGAAAGTTTGCATGATGGGAAATTCAATGGTGCATCATGTGATAGCAAGAGAAGACATGTACTTATGATAAAATCCTCTCGGACACAAATAACTCCGCAAGCTGTTGAGGAAGGCCAGGTCTGCACACACTGCGATGTTATTATTAGCCAGGACTCTAGCTATGTTTATATCTCCAGTAAGGGGCAAGGAAAGAAGACACTGAATTCCTCAGGAAAGGTTTACCTAGTACAAGTCTTTCACTCAGAAATTGAGTTATTTCCTGCATCAACACAAAAATGTCTATTTTTGTGAAACAATCTTTCCAGAAACATGTCTTATCAAAAAATATTGTAACACTTCCCAACATCAAAAAAAAAAATGCTCTGGTGGAATTGTTATAGTTTTTCTTGAGTGAACCAAACAAAACAAACAGACAAACAAAAACAAAACACACAAACAAACAAACAAAAACAAAACACACAACAACTTATATTCAAAAGCCAGTACTTATTTTCTTATTATTGTGGTCATTGATGTTATTTTATCCTCTTTTCCCAGAAGGCTGAAAGTCATTCCAAAATCTCAGATGAATGGCAGCAGCCTGGTTCAAAGTCTGATGGTTGAAAGGGCTATTACTTGGATTGACAAAGGAGGGAAAAGGGGAAGAAGGTGGGGTGAGAAGGAGGAGAGCCTGGTTATTCCCAACTGCTTTACGGCTAGAAACTCAGCCAGCTTTGCCCAGACTCAGCTGGTCCTGTCGTGGGCCTTTGCTATGGAAGCCACACATACAAGTTTACATCTCTAAAGGGTAGTGACATTATCACATGCTCACCTTAATCACATGCTAGCTGCATGCCAGGCTGAGCACTTTCTCTCTCCAAGACCTCTATTATTATCATCATTTTATAGACGGAGGGTCTGAGGTTTAAAAAAGCGAGCTAGCCTGCCTGGGCACACCGATGGCAAAAGTTCAAGCCCAGGCAGTCTGACCCCTAGACACTAATGCAAGTCACATGACATGCCCTTATTTTGGTGAGTGTTCTTTCCATGTAAAGAGGAAAAGAGGAGTGATTGGATTGTGTAGCTTTAAGGCCATCAATATGACTTACAATTGGAAAAATTTGAAGATTATATTATTGACTATAATGTTACCTGCTGAAACAAAGGAACCCATGGATCTTAATAAATACCATATAAAATTATTTCTTGCTCATGTCAGAGTCTATTGAAGACACAGTCCCTGAGGGGCTCCAGGTCCTTCCGTCTTATAGCTCAGGCCTCCCCTAGATCCTTGGCACCCTCTGAGTTCAGAGGGTAGATGGGGAAAGAATAAGAATGGTGCATAGGAAGGCTAGGCCTAGTCATATTCCTTTGGCCCAAACTCAGTCATACCAAACTGCAAAATGACTGAGAAATGCAGTCTAGCTGTGGCCCCAAAATAAGCACAAAACGTGACCATTAGGCAACATTTAGCAGCCGCTGCTTCAGGAACCAATATCATCACTGGACTCTAATTCCTTCTCTACTGAAGATTTCCTGAAGGACATATAATCCACTTATTTCAGAACACTGTGGTGTGTACTTAGAGCTGTTTTTTCTCCCACCCTCAATATTCTGGAAACACCTTTTCTGATTTGCATTAGTTGTGCCTTTGACTTCCACGGAAGAATATAAATAAGAAATAGCTATACGAAATTCATAGCTCTATCTACTGAATGGATGTTATTTATTAAGGGAAACCTCTCTCCAGTCTTACTATGAGTAAACACTGTGCTTCTCTTGAATGGAATTTTTTTCATCTTACAAATATTCTGAATCTTATAATAGATCATCTATCTCACTTTGCTGAGGCCACTAAAACACTCAGAGCCAAAGCTTACTACCTTTTCCAGACACTAAACATAGACTTTATAATATTTATTTCTGTGTACCTATCTTTATTATTTTCCTATAGAAAAGAACAGTTTTCTCTTCATCCTAAGTGTTCCCATGATTTAGCTTATAACTTTGTATTTTATATGTAGAGAGAGAAACTCGTGGTACCAGGTGGGTAAAGCACATGAATTTGGTCATTTGCAATTTGGAATCTATGGTAAATTCCAGCTTAGTTATGGGGTTTATTCAGGAAGACAAATGTGAAAGATACTCTCCAGCTGTAATGTTGCCTCAGTGCACAGGAAACCCTGCATGCAACTGACCCTCCAAGCTGACCTCAGGCTCACAGCATTCTTGTTGGTATCCCCACAAAGTCTTGGAGGTTAAGGTGATGGGGGTAGAATGTGTGACAAAAATGCTCTCTTAGGGCCTTTGCTTAATTAGGAGCTGTGAAAACATATGACCTGTAGGAATGGTTTAGGAATTAACCATGGGCTCACAGTGCAAATCTACCAGGGCTAACGAGCTGAGTGACCTTGAGGAAGACATTTAACCTCTCTGGGCTTCTCATATCTCTCTTAGTAAAATAGAAGGCATTAGATCATTGGCCTAGATCAAGGGTGTCCAACTTTTGGCTTCCCTGGGCCACAATGAAAGAAGAAGAATTGTGTTGGTCCACACATAAAATACATTAACACTAACAAGAGCTGATAGGCTAAAACACAAACAATATCTCATAATGTTTTAAGAAAGTTTACGAATTTATGTTGGGTCACATTCAAAACCATCCTGGGCTGCACGTGGCCCACAGAAGGCCGATTGAACAAGTTTGGAATAGATCATCTTTAGAGCCTCTTCTAGCACAATTAATTTGTGATAAATTCTTCATACAAATTAAAATAACCATAATTTCAGAAATTCCTCCAAGCATATCAGAAATAAGTGCCTACATCTAGAGAAAAACAGCCAGAGGGCAACCCACAAATGGTGAAGCAGGCTTACAGTAGTGAATGTTCAGAAACCACCATGGCAAAATGTAGCTGCTTATCTTTCTTCTGTGAATAAGAGTCACGGTTCCACTACATATAGGGTGACCGTCCATATAGACAGGATGTAGTCTTTTGAGTTGGAATTTGGCTGGGGAACCTGGACATTTAATCTATCTCTTGGTTTCAGGAATCTGACACTACTCCAAGAACACTATTGCAGAATTCACTGGGCATGCTGATCCTGGGAATCAGCTTGCTCCACTGGTGGGCTATAGAGAGCCCACCCATGCACAACTCAGCACATCCCCAGGAACCATCCCAGTTTCCTGATTGCCCAAGTCAACAACAGCAATGTGAAGCATCTTTCAACTGTAATCCAGAAAGACTGTGAGCCTGCCACACGGAGTTTTTGCTTGCAGTTCAGGACCTTGTGCTAAAAATTCATTTTATGGTGAAACAAGAGATTAACTAATCTTTCAGGCTAACCAAGGGCCAGCTACAAATGCTTCCTGTGTGTATTGTGAAACCCTGAGATGACAGAGAAGTTCCTTGTTGCTCTCTGAATTTCCCTTCCCCCATGACTTCCATTGCTCACACAAGCCATTATCTGTGGCGAGCTAGCCAGAGCACGATGTTGTAATTTTTCTTGGTTCATGTTTCTTACTAAACTAAATCTGCTTGGAAAAAGAAAAGGCTAAAAAAATTTCAATTTTGTCTTGAATCAGGGAGGAATTTTCTTATTTTTCTTTATCTATTGGCTAGTTGTTGTTGTTGTTATTATTATTATTATTATTATTATTTTAACAAATTCATTGATTGGACACTCAGGGGCCAAAAACAAAAGAAAGAAAATTAAAAAAAAAAAAAAAAAACAGAAACAAAACACCATAGAAACTGAGCACTTAAGCCTTAAGCACTCAGACACTTGTGGTTTGATTCAAATGCACTGAGAGAGCTGAGGCCGCCACCCTTAAGTTTCACATACGCAGCCAAAACCAACGATATAGTTTGATAAAAAAATCTTAATACTATTTTCTTTGACTCATAGTGTGCGCATTTAATATTCTCTTTGGCCTTACTTGCAAGAGAGTTTCTTTTTCTCTCTTTCTTTTTCTATTTGTTTTTTCTTTAAGGGTAAAGGCCTGGGAATTTCCCAACCACATTGTTCCACTTCATATCTTCTTCTTTCTCTTCTGATTTTATTTTCATTGCAGACCAGAGTGGAGGCACTTGTATATTATTTGGTAGCCTATGGGAACCAAGGAAACACTGACTTATGACTACTAAGGCCAGGCATGAGTCTGTAACTACTAGGACCTCACAGTTAGAAGTTACTTACTAACAAAAACCTAGGCCTGAAACATCTACTTTCTTATAGCTACGGTTTATATTATTATTGTTTAAACACAGCTATAAGACCTCTGACAAAAAGGAGTAGATGCTTTGCCTTGTGAAGTAAAGGGAGGAAATATGAATATGTACTCATATTTGATTGTAGTTGTATAAGATATTAAAGATACACAAGAAACTAAAAAACTGGCTTCTTGGGGAAAAAAAGTAGATGACTGAGTGTCTGCCAATGATCGACTGCTGGTTTGCCTGCCCTCTTTCTTTATTTATTCAATAATAAATCTATTGTCATGCATTTAACTAGAAAGACTGAACTGCCCCCAAACTTGGGGCTGAACATGCACACACTCACCCTCCCTGGTAGCACACAGTTGTTTCTCATGCGTTTCATTAGTGCCATGAAAATTCCGAAATGATTCTCTTGGTAATATTTTTAATTTATGGCACTACCAGTTCAGAAATCATAGTATACTTCAGTTCACTGACATTGACCATACAGCAAAACAAGCACAGAGTTTCAAAACTGAGAAAGTTGAAGCCTCATAAGAGAAGTCTGTAGCCACAGCTTCCTGAGTCTTGTTTACATATCTCGTTTCTTAAATCAGATTCCACCTAGAATTCATCTCTCACCAGAGCTCCTGTTTGAGCCCACTCTGGTTTCTGTCTTTGTAAAAGCACTTCAGTGGCCAAGAGGCAGAAGGGCTAAGCAGGTTAAAACACAGATCTGGTCAGGAATTCCTGCCCTTCAGCTGGCTGGGGAAGGAACAGTTAACTGAGTGCTAGAACTCTACGCAGAACCTCAAGACTAAAGGTTAAGAGGCCAGGTTTCAGCAGAAATGTTTAGAAGCTGCATACCACAAAGCTGGAAATGAAGGCTGAGCTATTTTCTGGGGAATGTGACTTATGTGTATAACCAATCAGGAACAATAAATGGATTTGTGTCCAGTGATAATAATTCTTCACAGTTATAGATTTACAGTTTATTCAGCACTTCCTATACATTCTGTCTTACTGAGCTCAAAGCAGCACTGTGCAGCAAATAAGGCTGCCACTCTCAATGCTGTTTTAGAGATAAGAGCTTCAAGGCTCAGGAGATGAAATAGTTTGTCCCTTTGAACCAGATAGGATTGGAGAGCTGGGGCTCCCACTTCGAATTTCTGAGGGTGCTTTCCACTGGCTAGGGTCCTCAAATTCAGTCACTCCCTGATTAAAAAATTCACACTTAGCCAACTTTCCATTTGACAAACAGAAGAGTCCTGTTAATCTAATATTGAACTTCTATTAGGCTCTTTGCATTGTACTGAAACCCAAAAGACAAATTTCCATCATTACAAAAGTTGTAACAGTGATAAAATTTATGTCTCATTTCCCCTCCTGCCTGTGTTCTCTTTTCATTTTCTTTTTTCATTGCTTTTGTAACTCAGGTTGGATTAGAAATTAGAGGAAGGGTGAAAGTAGGTATATGACTACGGTATGGAGGGTGGAATCCAACCCCTTATTTCTTGGCTTTTGAGTAGAAGATGACAGTAGGAACAGTTGTGTCACTGTGTTCTATGCTGTCATTTTATTTTCCTGAAAACATTTGCCCTTGCCTCAAGTGGATTAGAGGTTAGAATGCAGGATTGGCAGGCAGGATTTGTGGTTTCTATTATTAGCCCAACATAATTTTATCACACTAGGGTGAGCCCTACACAGTGTGGTTTATTTGAGAAAGAACTTGATTAGAAGACAGCACTGGCCCTCTTGTGAATGACAAGTGGTAAACACCACAGCTGAGGATCAGCAAGGGTGAGGGTACAGAGGACGAGGTGAGATCCCACCATCACTGAGTGTATGACTAAGTGTACAGTTCACCTCTGTATGGAATTGCAAAAGAATCCTGTTAGGCCTCCCTCCACAACTTCTACAGTCAGAAGAGAAGCCACTCTTTTATGAAAACCTACTCAAGGAAGGGGGAAGAAACCTGAGTATTGCTTTCTCAACATGCTTCAGGCTCTACACACAAATCTATAAGTTTCCATCCTGTGTGTGTGTGTGTGTGTGTGTGTGTGTGTGTGTGTGTCACAGTCCAAAAGAACACTAAAGTTGTTTGGAGAAGCAGGTTTGAGGGTGGGGGTGGCATGTTTTTAGATGATCACTGCTGTTTCCTTGAGTTCAGAAATCATGACTCAGTCTGGGCCAACAAATTTAAGCAAGGAAGGGGGAAAGAATCTTATGTACACTCTTAACTAAGATCTACAATTGCCTTCTGAGCCTTGAGGGATGAATTACCATATTTTTCCATGTATAAGATGATACTTTTGTTTAAAATTGTTAGAGCAGGGGAAGCTGTGATGGCTCAGTGAGTTTATTAAAGGCTCAATTTGTAGCCCCGGGGACCGAGGATCAAATCCCAGCTCCGGCCCGTGAGGACCCATATACTGAACTGGGGAGTTTCCCCAGTTCAGTTCTCACCAGGGTGAGACCCTGGCCCAGTTCTTACCCTGTGCAGCCCCGCACCCACCTGTGGAATGAAACTATGTGGAAAAACCAATGATGTGCAACTATGGAGACTGCTCTGGGCCCTCCCCATTCTCTCTGTCTCTGTCTCTGTATCTCTCTCTCTCTCTGTCAAAAAATAAAAATAAATCTTTAAAATTGTTAGAGCAAAAATTGGGGGTCATCTTATACACAGGAGTAGCTCGTGCATTGATTTGGTAATGTTGGCTTAGAGAAGTAGCAGTAGTCTTACACATGGGGAAATCTTATACGTGGAAGATATGGTAAACCAAGTATGTTCAAAACTCACTGTATCAGCTCTACATCACTTCCTGGCCTCTCCATGTTGGTAAGAGCATTTATGGACACCAGTGCTCAGTCCTAATCCAAAGCTCCAGGACCCAATATTACCTTGGGCAGAAGAGGCAAATAACTTTGACCCTGGTTCATCAGTCTCAGCATCACTTTTCTGTGCCTGACTCATCTTCATTTGATAACTGTGTTTTTGTCTTCTTCTCTATCAAGAAAGGTTTGTGTGACTCCTCTGCTTGCTAACTCAGTACCCTTGGGAATACATGCAATGATCTCAAATTAATGCATTTACTCAATCATTTATCCAGTCAGGAAATATATACGGATGCTTATTATGTGCCAAACTATGCAAAGCCCAAGGACAGAGCAGCAACAACAAAACAAGACAAAAATGCATAGTATATGCCTAATGGGGGGGGGGGGTCAAAAGTAAATAAAAAGAAATCACTCAACTAGCTATATAACTACAACCTGTGATAATGTAGGGAAGGAAAAGATCAAGCTTCTCTAAGAGCCCTGAAGCTCCAGTCAGATGGTAGAGACCTGGCATCTGAAGGTAAATGCTCCCAATGCCAACTATCTGCCTTCCTGGCCTTCTGAACGCTGCTTACTCTCACTGTCTCCATTTGGGGGTTCCTCACACCTCTGGGGCATTCTTGCTCTAAACCTAAACCCCATCCTGGAACATGTGGAGAGCCACCTCCCTTCCCATTCCCAGCCCATTATTGTTACATCTGGCTCCATGGGCTCACCATGACCTCACCTGAAATCAATTATGAGATTCTGAGACTTACGCTCTTAGCATTTGGCCCTAATACAAGAAAAACTGTTTGTTCTTCTTCCAAACTAAACTTTTAAAGCAAAACTCACCCTAACTTTGTGAAAATGGAACATATCTGTCCAAGGAAAGGAGCAGAGGACTGAGGCAGCGGAGGACTGAGGCTGAGCAGGTCCTTGTTCTGCTCTCCCCTTAAGATGTATGGGTGCTATGAGCAGAATGTCTGTGCCCTCCAAAATTCATATGCTGGCACCTCAACTCCCATTGTGCTGGTGTTCAG
>PVKE010007958.1:0-49094 GCA_004027555.1 Craseonycteris thonglongyai
ACTGCTAAAATAGTGGAAGTTTCGATTTCTGATTTACCAGTAAACACTTGGCCTCCTCCTTCAAATTCCTGAAAATTGGGATGCTTTTCTTTTCCTGAGGCTCAGCGATGATGAACTCTACCTTCATTATTAATATTTCTGCTGCAATTGCCACATCTGCCTGCTTTTCATGATTAATTTAAATCAGTAAACGGAGCCGGAATGGAAGAGTGTGCGTCACTAGCTGAGCTGCTATTGACAGCGGCACTTGGAACAACGACTAAATGGAGACTGCTTAGAACAATCACCTGAAGCAATTATGTACCAATAACGCCCAGAACTGTCACACCTGCTTTCCATCCATCCTCATTAACGAGCCCCGCTCAGAATCACAGGTGATGGGACACTAGCCATTAGCAGCTGGTCCGTGCAGCTGTCAGAATGAATGTCACTGAGGTGTCACCCACGTTCCCTACAACCGGCACACATGTGCGCCGAAAGTCCAGAACTTTCTTTGACTGCATGTGTTGGGACCAAAATGGTTTTATTTGCAACATGCAACAGTCCGCCAGGGTTTCCAAAATGGTAGAAGGAAATTTTATAAAGCAAGGTGAACAGTCCAAATAAGAGCTTTCTGGGAATCTTTTTGTGTCCCTGATCTTGTCTGGAGACAGGTATACAGAAAAACGAAAAAAAAGGAGAAAAAAGCTTATAACTGGTACAACAATCTATCAGCCAAAACTTAACTAGAAGAGACACGCATGTTATCATTACTGTTTAAAGACATTGACAGGATTTTTAAACTATTTCATGTATTTAATAATTAGAGACATGGCCCCTTGAATTTAGCCCAGTGACACTAGGCTAACCTCACGTCCCTTTCGACATGGGATGTCTGGTCAGCCTGGTACTTATAGCTTACCAAACTGTACACTTAAAGGCATGCAGGTTGTTATATGCAGTGACACCTAGAATTCATTACATTTTGAAATTTTTACATGCTAACTTTTCTCTGAATCAAGACAAGGGGGCTTTTGCGTCCGTATCTGTTAACTGCAATATCAGAGATAGGTGCTTCGAGACTTCTGTTCTCTTCCCCTAGAACCCTTTTGATGGCTGCTTATCCACGGTAATGTTTAGTTGTTTTTATATGGTAAATGTAAAGTCGGGCATCACCCCCCACCACCTACAACCCCTGAACTCCACTGAACCCATTTCACGCCATAGAAATTTCACTATACTCAGCACAGATATACATTTAATGGGGGCTGAGAAAGTGCGAGCATCAACTTCTCATTTTATCCTATTGAAAAACCATCTCTAAATACCGGCGCTCCATCTCCCACTTGACGAATCAGTGTCAGGGAGTGCTGATAATATTTCTAGATGACAGATCAGTTTTTAAAAAGTCTCTAAATCACCCTTTAATCAGAATAATAGTCAAGGAGGCTGAGTCTCCAGGCAACCACACTGAGCCTGTGGAAACTGACAACTAGGCTTCCTGAAACCCTGGTGTGGATAGTCGTCCCTTCTCCCCTTCGCAAGGAGAGTGTGGTACGTGTGACCACATGGTACATGTGGCCACATGTGTTTGGTGGGGGTGAATATAAATGAAGGGAAGTGGCTTCAGAAGTTCTGTAACAGTTCAGTATGTGGAGATGTGCAGACCTTCACAGCCCTCCTTGTAACATAACTCACGGTCAAGGGGACTCATGAAATCACGAAAACCTGACCATAGCTGAGTGTCACTGAAGGTACGGTACAATGCAAAGGTCTTCCCCACAGGCGATATCAGACCTTTCTGGTGCACACAAGCACACCAGACCACACACGTGGGGACACTTGTCACCCAGAGCAGAGGCAAAGACTGGGCTTGGGGGACCAGAGCGGGGAGGTGAAGGTCTGGACAGTAGCAGCATCTGTCTACTGTGTTGGTATCATTGCTGCCCTCCTGCTTTTGTGTGACTCACAGACTCTCTTCATTCAGACACACATTTTGTTTGAGGCAAAAGTCACTCACTCGAAGGGACATTCCCCTTTCTGTTGTGAGTTTATGAATTTCAGCCCTGGTTTGAGAAGCATTGTTTCTTAACAAGGGATTACCCTCCTACAAATTCATACGCTGAGACACACCCCCCAGTGTGGAGGTAGCTTGGAGAAGGGGCCTTTGGGAGGTGATTAGCACTTGATGATGGAGTTAATGCCCTTATAAAAAGAGACATGACGTGTGTGTGTGTGTGTGTGTGTGTGTGTGCGCGCGCGCGCACATGCACGCACTTACACACAAACCAAGGAAGGTCACATGGGGACATTACCAGGAGGGGCCTCACTACGAACACCACCATGCTGGTACCTTGACCTTGGAATTCCAGGCTCCAGGACTGAGAATTAAGTCTGTTTCATTCCGTGGTACTCCGCTGTTTGCAGCCTGAATTGATTAAAACAAGAGTCTATTTTGCTTTGAGCTTGACTCAAAGTTGGCATTGTGACTCATTTTCTTGGTGGTTGGAAACAAAGGGTCTAAGCACTCCCCCCACCATGCCTGTAGACTTCAGAAATGTGTGAGAGGCTGCAGGAGCCCTTTTTATGGAATTTATTTCTCATTCTCTGGAACGCATGCTTATTATCAAGGCATCTAGGAAACCTGCCACTTCCAGCCTTCCGGGTAATGTCAGCATATTATGAACATGAAAGATCACCAATATGCCCTGTGGACTTGTCCAATCACTGAAGTCGCTTTGGAATTAATTATGACACCGAGCCAGAGATCTGATGTTACACCTCAGGGCTCCATGCTTATTGGAATAGGAAAAACAAAACAAAAGTATTGGCAGGATAAATAGGTGCTTACCACACATCAGGGCTTCCAGTAAATAAAGTTGGAACATCAGATGAAGCTGAAGTAACAAGCCGATAAATCTGTTTTATAAAACGTGCTCCATTGTTTAAACATGGATACAATAAAAGGCACCAGGCCTACTTCTTATAAGACTTTTTTTGGTAGCACTGATCTTTATAATTTCTCTAGGACGGTGTTATAGCTTTTATTTGTTTATATTTTAAGAGAAAGGGCTTTCAGTTTTAATTTGCTATCAAGTCGTTCTTTGTTCTGTAATGTTGAATGTCAACTATACAGGAAAAGGGAAAAAAAAAGTGGTTATTCTTGTTTGATAGGTGAGACCTATAAAATCTGACAGCTCTCCCATTTACTCGTATTAGTCAAAAGCGCTCTGAACTGAGAAAGAGCCACAGGGTGAGTGAGGAAGTCTGCTGGGTCTGCAGTGAGAAAGACCTGAAAGGAAGATTGTCTGCGATCCACAATCTGACGTCCTGCTCAGACTCACCAGCACTGGGTTCTTTCCCTAGCGTTCATGTTTAGCACTCTGTGTGCAGCTATGCCTCGAATGCTGCAGCTCTCCCTTAATGACTGCGTGGTTTATACCTTTAGTGTGTTGTGTTATATGGTGACTATATAACCACTGTGTTTAATATGCAATGGTAAACAGGTAAATGGACACAGATGTGAAGACCTGAATGTTAATGGAGTTACTGTAGTGTTCCTCCCCAACTAATAACCTCTATCTTTAATTTAATGAGGTTTGACCTGTGATGTGACTTAGGTCTGTGAATTGGATGGATGACCATTTGTCCAGACAGGCTGATGTTCCCAAGTATAAAAATCAAGCAGGACTTTAATGAGATAACCTATTTTAGTTCAACTATTTATCCCTGTTCTCCTCCACTGGCCATAAATGTGCTCACCTATTTTCTGATAATTAAATACGACCCTTGAGCACAGTATCTCCCTTTTAAATCAGAAAACCCATTTCAAATGGAATGTTTATTACCTCCTCTACCTTCATTAAATAGCAACCACAGCACTTTCAAGGATAATGCAACATCCCTCAACAAATATTTTTTCAATGTTTTTATAAAAGAAGTACATTCCTGGGGAAGCTGGGATGGCTCAGCGGGTTGAGTGATCACTTTGCAGCCCCGGAGACCAGGGATCGAATCCTGGCTCTGGCCCAGGCTGACCCATGTGCTGAACTGGGGTGTGCCCCCAGTTCAGTTCTTGCCGGGGCCTATGCGGGAGGCTCCTGGCCCAGTTCCTGCCCTGCGCAGCCCTGTGCCCACCTGTGGTGTGAAAAGTTCCTGCCCTGCGCAGCCCTGTGCCCACCTGTGGAGTGAAACTATATGGAAAACTAGTGCTGTCAACTGTGGAGACTGCTCTGGGCCCTCCCCCTTCTCTCTCTCTCTCTCTCTCTCTCTCTCTCTCTCTCTCTCTCTCTCTCTCTCTCTCATTTCTCTGTCAAAAAACAATTAAAAAAAATCTTTAAAAGAAGTACATTCCGGGCCCTTATGGAAATAAGAGATGGGTTTGTGCATCACAAATGAATCATTCCTGCCTAAGTCTTTAGGTTACTCTCTATACTTTATTTTAGCTAAGGGTACAACCAATTACAGATTCCACTGAGTCAGCTGAACCAGAGTTTAAACCCTCACAGCAACCTGAGTTACCGCATTTAAAACTGGAATCGCCCAAAACTCCATCGCTATAAGCGATTTCTGCCTAATCAGAACTCTCTTTTTTTTTGCCTAGGATCGCATACGTGTAGGAGCCACGCCTGTACACATTCTTCAGTTCACTGATACACATTCAAAACATTTTGCTCTTTTTTGTGCGTATCAATTTTGAAGAATCATTGTAGGTGGTAGCCATGTGGAGGGTTTAGGCTGTGTAGAAGTACCTTCCAAGGTGTGTAGATATAAGAGGGAACAGAGCTTTAGGAGGGGAGTGGGAACACAAAGTAAGCCCTGAGGATTGGTGAATTTATTTGGTTTTGATTTTCTAAATAATAATAAAAAAATTCAGTATGTTGTAATGCTAAAGGGAAGGGTTGTTTACAAAGAGAAAGAGAGTGAAATTAAAGAGATAAGAGGGCATAATGGCATAGTAATGAAAGGGACCCAAAGAAAATATGCAGAAATTTGGCTAAGATAAAAAAGGAAGGAGGAAAGGAAATACAAAAGTAAGTTAGGTATAGCATTGATGAGCATCAGGCAGATGCCATTAAATGGGTTACTTATATCAGTTCATTCCCATTCACTAACCAAGCAATAATGATTATATCTAGTCTTTTTCTATGACAGATCCTACACTAAGCTTTGGGGACACAGTGGTGAAAAAGATGAGGTTACGCCACATCTTTAAAAAAACTCTCAGACCAGCTGTGACGGAGAGGAAGACACATGGGTTCTTCTGGGTAAGGACTTCATGAGTCCGTGTTAGTGTCCAAAAGAGCGAGGGAAGCCTGCAACTACAGTGATTTTGTTTCTTTCTTTGGTGATGGTTGCAGAGGAGTAGAGGAATGATAATTCGAGAGTAAATGGGTTATATCCTGTTATATCCTGGACAATTAGAACTCCACTGTCCGTCCTTGAGTTACATGAAGTGTTAAAGGATAAAGAGGGCCAAGCCTCAGGGATTCAGACAGAACACCAGTTGCCTGGGAGGTACGGGCCAGATGGAAGGAGTTTTGGGTTTAATGCGGATTAGAACAGTAGAAATGATAGAAGAGTAGAGAGGTGATTTTATGTAATATCCCCATGGATTGCAACCACTTTAAAAAGACCAGCCTGCAGACATAGATTTATTGTGCTGAGATCAACTTTGTTTTGGCATAGTAAGTTTATGTTGCAGTCACACAGGGTTTCTATATATTAATCTCCCAGATTCAGGGAAGAATTAAACTTTCCTATAGGATGTTACAGTTGGAATGTAGCTTAGATAAAATACAAACACACATCTATTGACTTATACATGCATTTATAACCATAGCTCTAGTCACCTCATTGTTATACATGCATGTGTAACCATAGCTCTAGTCACCTCATTGTTATTTTTGTCTACATAGCATGAGTATCTTACTTAGAAACACGGGGACAAATAACAGTAGACACTACCTCAAAATGAAGGTTTTCTGCTGTAAAAAGAAAATAATTGGAGATAGAGGGAGAGGTAGAAGGATGAGTGAAGAAGATAACTGCTTTTTTTCATAAGACTGACTAAACTTTGCTTTTAAATATATCTCCATGTATGAGGCTGTCCAGAAAGTATCCAGCCATGTGACCATTCTTGTTATATTGACAATGGCTGGATTTTTTCCGGACATCCCTCGTGTCATGTGAACTAAAGCAACAATCTGAAATGCAGGAAAGTAACCACAAAAAAAGAAAGAATCAGAGAAGACTGCTATGTGTATGACATGTGTAAAATGAGCAGCTTTGGGCACGTGGAAGGCACACCATTTGTGGGCACAAAGACAGCAACCATTGACGTAATTATAAAAAGGGCAGCTGGTTCGTGACCTCATAGAAATCAATATTTAAGACAGATAAAGCAAATCAACATTTCTGCTTCCAATCATCATGGCAGCTTATATCAGACCTACTTGCTCACCAGGAGCAACCAAAATAACTGGATAAAATGCACAAAAGCCTAACCAGGTGGGGGCATTCAGAAGCAATCGGTGCAGCTAGGAGTTGAGGAGGCAAGACCTTGGAGAAAAGAAAGTACAAAATGCTGAGCCTGGAATTCTATGTGGAAGTTCCTCTTTAAACGTTTTCCAATTTCTAAGCTGGTAAGGGGTGAATAACCAAGAAATGAAAAACAGTGACTAAGCAGCTAAACCCCAAGCAGAGCAAAGAAGGTATTCTGGTGAGAACCAAGAGCTTCCAAGGAAACTCGTAACAGCTGAACTTCAAAAACAGACAACACTGCAGACAGATGAACTCACAAGGCCAGTCCCATCTCTGAGTGCATCAGCGTGAGCTTCTGCCATTGTAACTATGGACGAGATAAAATCAAATGTGGTCTTAAGAGAGGCAACTTTATACAGAGAATCTACTACTTTTCATACTCAGCCTTCAGTGAAAATTCCCTGGCCTTCCAGGAGTAGACCCACAGTTAAAGCAGGTATTATCAGTCTCAACTTCATAACTATGATGAATGTATTTAAGTATTAGATAACAAGGGACAATTTTTACCAGAGAACTAGAGTCTATAAAATAGAACCAAAGGTGTACCCCTATGTTCACCGCAGCACTATTCACATGGCCAAGACATAGAAACAACCAAAGTGCCCTTTGGGAGGTGACTGGATAAAGGTGATGTGGTGCATATACACAATGGAATATCACTCATCCATAAGATGAAATACTGCCATTTGCGACAACATGGATGGATCTTGAAATTATCATGCTAAGTGAAGTAAGTCAGATGGAAAAAGTCAAGAACCGTATGATTTCCCTCAGATGTGGAATATAAAACTAAAAGCAACAGACTAACCAGGTGAACAAACAAAAACTCACAGACACAGGCAACCGTTTAGTGGCTCTGAGAGGGAGAGGGGGCAGGTAGGAAAGGGTAAAGGGGGTCAAATATATGGTGACAGAAGGAGATTTGACTTTGGGTGGTGAGCACACAATGCAATATACAGCTGATATATTATAGAAGTGTATACTTGAAACCTATATAATTTTATTAACCAAAGTCACTCCAGTAAATTTAATGAAAGAAAATTATAGATCTGTAATGAAATACTATTACTATTAATAATCCAGCTGAGATGTTTAATAGCATATTAGAAATAGAAGAGAGTATTGGTAAACTGGATTATAGGTCAGAAGAAAATATAGATAATAAAGCACAAAGAGAAAAGGATGGTAAATACAGAAAAAGGGATACATATACATATATACACACATATGCCTTGGTGAGAATGTACATGTAATTTGATTCCCAAAATAAGAAAGGGAGAGAGAGGAGAGAGAGAAAAAAACACAATATTTGAAGAAAGGCTGTTCAAAACTTTTCCAAATCTGACAAAAGAAATTCACAAATTCAAGAAATCACAGATTCAGCCCCAAATTTAACAAATATAGTTGTAATCACACTGTGAGACAGAATGATTAACTTCTATTAAACACAGACAGATATCGGGGGGGGGGGGCATTAAAAACCTTAAAACCACCCGTGTATATTATCTTTCAGATTATCCAGAGCTTTTACCAGTAATGACTCTTAAAGGGACGAAAGCAGAAATGATGGAAGTCTAAAGACAAGGGAACAGCTTTAAACTGAAAATCATAAACAACTAACTGAAAGTAGAATTTTATCCTCAGTAAAAACAGACGTTAACACATGAAGACCAGAGACGGACATTCTCAGGCATTTGAAATCTGGAGTAATTGACATTTGGAAATAAGTTCACTAGTAGAAACAAAGTGCTTCCAGAAGCTTCAGATTGCAGGAAGATTAGAAAGCCAGAAAGGATAACATGAAGTTAATACTAAACCAATGTGAATGATCTAAAACTACAACCATATTATTACACGGTTTCCAACACCAGGTTTCTGTCCCTCTGCTGATGAGGGAGGCTGGGTGTGGCCTTCACAGCTACCCCAGGCTCTGTCCTCCCACAGTTACTGTCCTCAGGCGCCTCTTCCAATTCATGCTGCAGTGTTTGGGGGGTGGGCCGTCCTCAGTGACACCATGATTGTTTTTTCAAATGTGGCTAAACAGTTGAAAATAAAAAGGACCAGGAAGCTGTATGAAACCCCTAAACGCACACACTTACCTCCAGCCCTGCACACTGGACGCACTGCCTTCCCTGTCCTTAAAGATGAAATTTCATTTGCGCCAAGAGCTTCTGCTCTGATCTCGAGTCCTGGCAATTTTATTTCTAGTCACTGAGTTGCCTTAGCACTAAAATGAGACAACAGTCACAAAGTGCTTTATGTCCCCGCAAGTGTCCTGGTTTTTGATATTCTCCTTCAGCAATTTGAGGCAAAAAACTAGAACAAAAGCCTTAAACTAGAAAACTATGTAATGAATGATCTTATTATTTTCTTTGGGGATTGACAGTATCTTTTGTCTTAAGATTTGTGTATACAAACAACTTTTTTTTTCAAAATGACAGTAACTTGATTTCCAGTTCTGAACAAGATGGAGTAAATGCATCCCACTCTATCCTTCCAAACAATTATAATTAAAAACCTTGGACAACATATAAGAAACAAATAGCACAAAACTTAAAAGCCGGGGGAAAGAGAAGGCAGACTGGCTGAGCATGTTGAGATGTGAGGAAGGACACGGTGGTGGGTCCCTTTTATAGCCCCTGCATCATCCAGTCTGCAGAAGCCCTTGACCCTGAAATGCAAGCGTGCATGTAAGCAAAGGCCCCAGGAACACCAACTTTGTCTAGAAGGGAGCCTGCCAAGGGAGGCCACAAGGATGGGTCCTCAGCAATCGGGCGAGCCCCATCCCTGCCTCGTGGTAGTACGGCAGCGCCTGCCTCCCTCACTGCTGGAGTGGGAGGAGGACCCGAGGAGGGATGGGCAGGAGAAAGGGCTCTTTATGGCATTATGTGAAGTCTGAGGCCACCCTCTGAGTGTGGACCTGGCAAGAACCAATGCAGCCAAGGTTTGCAGACTGAAGTACACTGGCAAGCCTTGCAGAGATTTCGGAGCAGCCCTGGTGTGGCACACGAGCCGGGTGGCCAGAGAGAATGCGAAAATCAACATGTGAACCGCAGTCTGCAAAGTAGCCAGGACATATGAGCCAGACATAAATAGGATGACTACCTGCTGCAGTAGAGGATTTCAATAGGAACCAAGGTCTCACAACACAATGCCCAAGGTGTGCAGGGTACAAGCAAAAATTAGGTGCACTCCATGAAACAGAATATCTCCAGTCTAATTAGAGATCAGACAAAGAATACACACCAGGAGGAAAACAGGTGCTGCAATGATCTGACAGGGTTAGTCTTCAAGTCGTTACTAGGTGAGTCAAAAACACTCTGGAAAAAAAACTTGTGCTGTTTTGCTGTGGAGAAAGTAACCTGCGTGTATAAGCTGCCCTTGTGGACCCTTAAGGGGAGATCATATAATATAAATAAACTGAAAGTCTCTTGGAACCTGAACCCGAGTTTGAAAGATTAGACCTAGGAGATGGTCCATTCAACAAATACGCCAGTGAAATGCCTACTGGGGAGATTAACCCAGAATCTCTGCCTTCTAGGAACTTATCATTGGTCTGTAGAGATGAGACTTGTCCACAGATGACATAATTTAGCCAAACTCTAGATCACGTATAGCCAAGCACGTATCCTTACGCATGAGTGAGTGGCCAGGGGAAGCCCAGTCTCACCTCCTAAAAGCCCATGTGGGAAATCGGTGGGAGGCTGATGATGGAGCTATCTATACACATGATGAAGATTTCAGGTTTGTAATTTCAAACAGACACAGCCCCTCCCCTTGCGTATCTCTCTACCTCTCAGGAGGAGGAGAGTCAGGAGCCTTCCCATGCAGTCAGGACAACACCCACCACCCAAATACCTACGGCGGTCTTGCATATCACGTTTAGGAGAAATTCTTCTGTGTGAACTTGTGCATGCTCACTAAAACCAGTGTGGATAATGCAGAATTTCTCTTTACAATCAAGCACAATCATAGTCAACCTGTTGCTATCTTTGCTGCCTGTCTATACTTTTTTCCTAATATTTTTTCTATCCTCTGTTGACCTAAAATTAATCAGACACCTGTGAGACATTTTGTGTGTGTGTGTGTATGTATGTGTGTGTGTGTGTGTATGTGTGTGATTTCACAGGAAATGGCAGAGTAGAGGGGAAATGAGAGGTGCATTACAGATTTGAATAATGGACCGAGTTCCACAGCCAGATGTGATGCAGCCACCACTGGCCTGGCCCTTCTTTGCCAACAACGTCACCCATGCCATCATTCATTTCCTCTGGGACACTCCAACGGAGCCACAGTGCTGTGCTTTCAGAAGTAAGTACACGAAACCCCTTGCACAAGTGCTCCTTACGTTCTGTCCCGCCTGAGCTGAGGACTTCCAGCTATGAGCTGGAATTGATACTCGTTATCGGAGCCATCACTGAAAACTCATCAGGAAGATGCACATCAACACCTTTTGGGGTGGTTTTCTCTTTTTGATGCTGATGAGCAGAATGAGCTTTCACTGACATTTTTTGTATCGAATTAGTCATTTTATCCACCGCTCTGTTCCAGCATGCTGAAAACCTCTATCATATAGCATCGAGCAATTGCTTTTAATTATTTTAGACAGAGAGCAGATATGTTTTTAATGAGGCAAGAAAATATACGAGGGCTGTCCGGAAAAAATGCAGCTGTTGTCAATATAACGAGAATGGTTATGTGGCGGGATACTTTCCAGGCAGCCCTTGTACATTGTTGGGAGGGTAAGTGGAGGCAAAAACTGTAAGCTATTCTATCTGAGCCACTGAATAATCTTGAGACAGGTCTGTGCTTCCCAGACATTCTAAGGACTAGTCTCTTTTAAGGGATACAATATAAATTTTCCACCTGTTATTATAATTCACCAGGGCCACTTATCATTCTGTTGGTTGGTTAAACGTACTAAATATTTTATTTAAAAAATCACTGTCATATCTAAATGATTGGAAGTTCTTAACAATCACTTCTTCAGAATTTTTGGCATGTGATTGTTAGCACTCACCATTTGCTAGGCATTTAGGGGCTGAGAATACAGTAGTTAAAAAAAAGAAAAGAAAGACAACATGTCTGCTCTCATAGAAACACAATTTTAGTCAAGTCTGGTGGCTAATCAACCAGCAGGCTAAGCCATACTTCACATGCCAGGGAAGTAACCAGTGCTTTAGAGGAAAATAAAGCACAATTCAGACCATATGGGAGGACTGGAGCTTGGCTGCCTTAGCTTATATGGCAGCAGGGTCTCCAATAGTTTGCACAGAGCACAGCCCTCAATCGTGGGAGCCCCCACTGTGGCTGTCCCATAGATGGCACCAACATCAGGGACGGGAGCGAGAAACCGTCCCGGAGGCACGTTGATCAAGGTAAAGAGACAAGGCCAGTGTCTCAGGTTAAAGCAGGTGGACAGGGGAGAAATGGAGAATGACAGCAAAGAGGTGGTGAGGTGCTTGTAGGTCTAGAAGACAACGCGAGTTGATTTTGTTCTGAGCTGTGAGGCCACCGTGCACTGTGGAGCAGAAGCGCCACTGAATGACCTTTCTCTGCAAGGACCCATGCAGTCACTGCACAGTGGGTAGATGCTGAGTGACAGCAGCAGCAGCGGGGCAAATCGGGTGACGGTGCAACATTCCGGGCGGGCTGTGACGGCAGGTGCTTAGAGTCTGGTGTGAACCACGGAAGTCACCCTCCATTTGACAGGAGACAGCCACTGTGCAGATGTTCTGCGTTTGCACAGAGCTGAAAGAAAGAATGACGGGGATTCCCAGAGCGCCGGGACTGAAGAATGGGACAAATGCGGTTCCCTTCACGGAGGTGGGGAGCAGAGCGGAAGCAACAAGTTAGGGTAGGATGTTGAAAAGGAAACGCAAACTTATTAACAAGTGGTCCAATAGCCAGCTCGGCCTAACAAACTCTGAGCATATAGCACTCAATGTGAAGTGCATGAAGAAACGCGGGGCCTGAAACGGTGTCCAGGACAGTCATTTATTTGGCCACGTTCCATGTAACAGGCCCTTCTCCCGCATCCCCCCATCTGGACTGTGGACAGCGTCTTGAGAAAATAGTTCCTATTATTCCTTTTTTGTTTCCCCCTGTGGACACGCTTTTCACATTCAGTCCTTCTCCTCACAGCATTTCTGGCTTCCCTGAATGAGCAGCAAGAACATTGTGATGCTCCAGAGCCCTCTGGGAAAGGAAAGGAGGTGCCAGACCATGAGGGGCTGTCACCATAAGGGACAGGACAGCCCCTTGGGAACCAAAGTGGCTGTGCTCTCAGAGTTCCCTCAATGAACACAGAAACATTCATCTGTCCTGGAGGCTGAAGGCCACCCGCTACCTCACGTTCCCAATGCGCCTCACTTGTTGCCAGAGAGAATCTGAAGTCACCAGCTCCATCCAGTGCTCTTTCTAAACGGGTTTATTCATGTCCACACGGTGCCACCACCCTCAAGAATGAAGCCAAGAGCTGAGCCCCACTCAGCGTCCTCAGAGGGACTGGATGTCGTCACCACCGCCACCACTGATCTGTGCGTCCTCAGCAGCCTTCCCCTCCTCCCGCACAGAGCGTCTTCACCGCACGACCTGGTCGCGTCCCTGTTGGCATCGTCTTCACCTGTACACAGAACGATGCACCCCTCAGTGACTACTGAAATGACAACACTGGTCACCAATACCAGGATCTGAAGAAGTGATGGTGTCAGACTAATTCACGGAAAGTCAGAGAATGAGAAGATGACACTAAATCGTCTCCACCACACTGCTCCTTAATTATAACTTAGTTTTTTCCACGTAAATATCAAATCCAACAAAAAAAATGGCTCATTGACAACTTAGAGAAGACTTCGGTTTGGTTAAAAAGTGTAAGCTGCCCTCTCCTGTCCTTTATCCCAGACTTCATGCTCAGCTGTTCTTTTAATTATTTGTAACAACCTCACCACAGTCTTCGATAGGGCCAGGATGGATGAATGAATGAATGAATGAATGAGTGAATGGAATGCCTTCATGTGAATGAATTAAGTCCTGCTGATGGCTTTGGGCAAGCAGTGTTTTCTCTGTGGAACCACTTAGAAGCCCAGGTGGATGGCTGATCGGTCATCTGTACTTCGGTCCTGATACTCCCCCTAGTCAGTGGCACTCAGCCTTCAGGGTGGGAACACTGGGGTCCCGTGAGTCTGGCCTACACCAGGGTGTCATGCTCCACGCAGCACCAGGAGCACAGCATGCCTGTGGGAGGCTGCGAGGTGACTCCTCCGGGATCACCACTCCCCAGCAGGATACGACAGGGGAAGTCCAGGTGGACAGCTACACAGCAATTCGGAAGTTTTTAAGTAGCTATTTGGAGCTCAAACGGAATGGACTATACGTTTTACATTAGGTCCCCTGTTTCCTGATGAATTACACTGATGTCTGTAGCTTCCAGACTTTCTCTAACTTATGGCATAAAAAATGATTTCTGTGAGGTTTCGCAGGAGATGGGTCTGGAACAGCCATGCTGGTAGGCAGGGTTCAGGCTTCATCCACAGACCGGCCTCTTCCCGAGTCTTCACGTCTGTGCTCTTGCTAACTTCTGCAGACATTACTTTTCTAAGCCTTAAGTCACGGATGTCATCTGTTGTTTGCCCTACAACCTCTTTTTCGCTGAATACTACATATGAAATGAAGGTAATTTTATTTTATCTAACTGTGACTGTTCCTGCAAATACCTCTAAATTATAGCGGCTTATTTTGTACTGATATAGATGTCAGATTCCAATAATAAATGCAGGTGGGTAATAATAAGTATATTCAAGTTTATAATCCTAGTTTACCATTTTATACCCAGAATCCCCAAATTATAAAACCAGCCTGATGTGGGAAATATTTTAGAAAGTATTTCCAACAAAAAATTAATATAAAGCCTAAAGAGAGGCATGTGTAAGAAATGAACTTTCTATACATAGTAACTGACAGTTTTTAATCTAATTTTATATATTAAAATTCTAATAAACTGAATCATCTTGGAATTGTGTACATTTTAGGATAATTATATTCACAGAGAAATTATGTATACTAGTAGTGTTACATGTTCAGCTTACATCAACAACTTCTACATTTATATACAAATTATTTTCTATCATCATACTCATTCCTATATATTTATACCTATGTTATTTATAATGTGTATCTGGACATTTTACTAAAATATAAAATATTTTATATTTAAAGATTTTAGGGGATACCAGGATGGCTCAGTGGGTTGAGAGCTCGTCTTGCAGCCCCGTGGTCTGAGTATTGAATTCCGGCCCTGGCCCGTGTGGACCCATATGATGAACTGGGGTGTGCCCTCTGTTTGGTTCTCACCGGGGCAAGTTTCCTATCTGGGAGGCCCTCAGTTTGGCTCCTGCCCCAGGCAGTGGGGACATGCCTACCACGGGGGAGGCCCCTGGCTGGTTCCTGCCCTGCGTAGCCCCACACCCACCTATGTGGAATGAAATTGTGTAGAAAACTAACGATGTTAAACTACAGAGACTGCTCTGGGCCCTCCCCCTTCTCTCTGTCTCTCTCATTATCAAAAACAATAAAAAATCTCTTCTAAAAAAAAAGATTTTATATATAAAGAACATTTATGTATGGGGATAAAATTTTATTATATTCTTGATTATAAAAAGTCTACTCACTCTAGAAAATGCATAAAATATAAAAATACATAACAAAGTTACTAAATATAAAAGTATAACAGTAAATACTAAAATCACTTGTGAGCTCTATATATATGTTTCTGTTCCTGATTTTTCTTTTCAAATACATTTACAAACTCTGACTTTTATTATGTTAACAATGTCTCCTATAACAATTCTTCTAGTCTGTGAGGAGCCGTGTGCTCACACACCGCTCTATTCTCAGTACCACTGCTGGAGACTACGTCTTCCTGCTATTTTTGGTAATATATCCACATATATGGTATCCAAGGTGGTAAATCTTGTGTCTTATCACTTCCACATTTACCTGATTGAAGTAGGTTTGTGACTGCAACTCCCAACCCCACTGAGCCCCACACGTTAGTCTGCCCCGCACCCAACCTCAAACAACCTGACAACTGTGCAATTCAAGGACACATTCTGCTAGTTCACCACTTCTCCCACTATTAATTATGTGCAGCGAGGTTCCAGAGTCGGAGTCACTATATCGGTGTCACTGGTAAGTGAATACCGTGGTCTCCAGGTTAACACCAGCCTCAGAGATACCCACCAGGTGGCCCAGAGACGCACTGAAAGTCTACAGGGAGCGACTGGAAACAGTGACCCTGATGCTTACTACTTCAGAAAAGAACTACTTCTCAGAGCAGTTTTAGGCTTTGAGAAAACTGAGGGGAAGGTACAGAGATTTCCCATATGCCCCCTGTTGTCATTGCACACCCACAGCCCCTCCCCCACCAAGATGGCACATTTGTGACAACTGATGAACCTACTTGGACACATCATCACCCAGAGTCCACAGCTGATATTAGGGTCACTCTTGGTGTCGTCCCTTCTGTGGGTTTGGACAAATGTGTAATGATATGTATCTGCCATTCTAGTGTCACACAGAGTAGTTTCACTGCCTTGAAAACCGTGTGTGTTCCCCAGGTTCATCCCTCCACCACCCCCAACCCTGGTAACCACTCATCTCTTATTGTCCCTATAGATGTGCCTTTTTCAGAATGTCACAGAGTTGGAATCATACAGGATGGAGCCTTTTCAGATTGGCTTCGTTCACTTCTTCATACGCGTCTAAGTTTCCTCCCTTCTTTTCATGGATTGATGGCTTCTTTCTTTTTAGTGCTGAGTACTATTCCATTGCCTGGATGGACCACGGTGTATTTATCCATCACCCACTGAAGGGCATCTTGGTTGTGTGCAAGTATTGATGATTCTGAATAAACTACTGTAGAACTCCATGCAGGTTTTTTGGTTGGACCTAAGTTTTCACCTCTTTTGGGTAAATACCAAGGAGCACAACCACTGGACGGTAAAGTAAAACTGTGTTTAGTTTTGTGAGAAACCGCCAAACTCTGAATGTGGCTGCCCCATTCTGCCATCCCCTCAGCAAGGAGTGACAGTTCATTCCTACTGCTCCGTGTCCTCGCCAGCTTCTGCTGTCACAGTTCAGGATTCTGGCCATTCTCAGAGGTGTGAAGTGGTACCGCATTGTTGTTTCAATTTGCATTTCCCCTGTGACATAGATGTGGAGCCGCCTTTCATAGGCTTCCTCGCCGTATGAGTACCGGTATTTTGTTTGGTGAGGTCTCTGGCTCATTTGTTAATCAGGTTATTTGTTTTCTTGTGGTGGAATTTTAAGAGTTTTTGTTTCGTGTATTTTGGATAACAGTCCTTTATCAGATGTACCTTTTGCAAATATTTCCTCCCAGTCTGCTGCTTGGCTTCTCGTTCTCTTGACACTGTCTGTCACAGAGCAGAGATTTTCATTTTAACGAAGGCCCGCTTATCAATTCTGTCTTTCATGGAACAAGCCATCGGTGTTGTATCTAAAAAGTCACCATCATACCCAGGGTTGTCTAGGCTTCCTCCTATGTTATCTTTCAAGAGTTTTATGCTTTTGCATTTTACATTTAGGTCTATGGTCCATTTGGGGTTAATTTTGTGAAGGGTATACCGGTAGGTCTGTCTCTAGATTTGTGTATGTCTGTCTGTCCAGTTGTTCCAGCACCATGTGTGGAAACACTGTCTTTATTCCATTTATTGTGTTTGCTCTCTATTCTGTTCCAGCATTATGTTTGTCTACTCTTTCACTGATACCACACTGTCTGGATTACGGCAGCTTTATATGGTCTTGAAAGTTTATTACTTTTTAATGGTAATACAATTTTGGAACCAGGTGTTTTAAAGCCCTGAAATACCTTTTTTTTTTTTTTTGCACATAATTTAAAAAATTTCCCTTTCTGTTCCGTTTTGTGTTCTCCTTCGGAAAGCTAAGACACTGCAGAGAATCTCTCCTCTGTCATTTGCCAGGGGCAGGATTAAATACACATTATAGCTCAGTCCCCAGGGGCCCGTCGCTGGCAAAGGGTGGCTGGAGGAAACATGATGCGACCCAGGTTCATGAGAATCTGCGCATTAAGCTCTTACAAAGGCCACGGTGTTTGCTTTGCCTGATGGGACGATGGACTTTGTAAACGTGAAATGGAATTTTATTTCCCAGTAGTGTGAGGGCCTAGAGAAGGCTGTGACTCCGGACATGGCTCAGATGAAGTAAGGAAGAGTGTATTAGGCTGATACCCAGCACGAAGTCCGAGACTGTGAGGAGACTCAAAGCAGATACTTCTCAATCTAGATTTCTTTGTAGTATTTACGTATGCATGGCATTTTGACAGACACTGTTACCATTTAGCCCTATATGGTATTTCAGGGAAACAGATGTTCAACTCCTTTTGGTGGAGGGGGAGCATGAAAATAGTTTCTCTTACCTGTAGGTGAGACAAAAAGAAAATCTAATATTCTTTTCCTTTTAGAAAAAAAAAAAAGTGTTCACCTGCTACCATTTTTGAACTTCTAAAACATAAAGTGACAAATACAAGTCTCATAAATATCCTGGTTCTGATGAGCAAGACAGCAGAACGTGGTCACAAATACTGAATGGCAACCGCAGGAGCGGAGCTGCTCAGCCGAAGACGGGAAGCTGCCAAGACAGGCTTTGAGAAGGGAGGCCCTGGATCAGCCAGAGGCCGTGCTCCACAGACTGTGTGCTCACGCGTGGGTGTGCCACACCTCTGCTTCGGGCACTCCCGAGCTACGTGCTATTGCTAGGAAGACTCCCCCCCGCTTATTTTTAAAGGTACTTGTATTTGAAATACAATTCTAATTAGTGTAAAACAGGAGTTGCTGTGAGTACATCTATATATATATCTTATAACATATAAGATATATATATATATATATATATATATATATATATATTTGTTGTTGTTGTTCTGTTGAAAATGTCTCCCTCCTTTGTTAGAAAAATAAATACTAATTTATATACCAACACAGAGCACTCAATCAAAGATCTTCCTCCCAAGCACATGCCCTAACTGTGCACCTGAAAGACCCTGTGGACCCTGGAGTGACTTGTGATGACAATTAATCTAAGGTTGGCATTTCACACCATGCCCTTCAGGAGACCTCCTTCTTTAGGAATTTGTCTTGTGTGTAGATTTCTGGGCAGAGAATGAAACTCGCCCTTTCTATCACCAGAAATACCTTTGGGTTTTCCTAAAAGTCATCATTTCTTCCCTCACCCTTTCTATGGCTTCTTCTTCCTAAAGCATGGTTTACAGTCTTTTTCTGGATGGTTCCAAGCACTGACAAAGCCCTGGGAATATTAAATACTTAAGGTTTCCTTCAGTCTCATGCTTAACTTTTCCAACAGTGCAGACATTTCAGCTATGGACTAACCTGATCAATATATTCTTTGTGCAGAATGTCCCTTTATTTCAATTTCTTGTAAATAGAAGGGACATTATAAAAATTTCTGGAGGCCAAACTGCAGAATTTTCAAACTACACATGACTTAAGTGACCTCAGATGAAGACTGTGCTGAGCCCATTACAGCCCAGGGGAGGCGTTGCTGCTCGAGACGCTACCTCTACCCAGGCTGGTGGGGCAGCGTGCGGACCCCTCAGCCATTGCTGTCCTGGTGCAGAGGCGGACTGCTCTGTCCTCATGCCTCCACCCACCAAGCCCAGGGGGACACGCTACACATTGCACGTGTTTGAGTTGCCTTCAGCTTTTTCCCTTGCCATGAAATGGAACTATTTGAGATAAATCTAAGTAAAATGGGTTTCAGAAAGTTGAAGTCGTAATGTTCTCTGACTTACCTTCACGATCCACTTACCCATGATTCTTCTCTAGCAGAAAGGACGAACACCATGGTCCTCATCGTTTTGAAGTCGTGCTTGGTCTCTTTGCTAACTGTTGGGACAGGTCTTCGTGCAGCTCTTGACCTCGCCCTGCATGTGACGTAGACCCTGTTCACTGCTCAGCGCTGCGGCCCTTCCCAGCACTGCTGCTTGCTTTCCGGGGCATCTGAGACTGTGTAGTTGCTCGTGACATTCAGAATCCTCTGCATTTTTGGCACTTCTGGTTGCCCTGGGACTCCCTCCCTGTTCTGTGGGGGCACTAGAAATGGTGTGGGGTGGGGGGAGGGGACATTTGTGGAGCTGCTTTTCCTGCTTTCTATTCAGGAATCTTCGTTCTACAGTAGAGCCCAGGTGAGTCCACCTGCAGTCCCCCTCGTCTCGTTACTGTCTCGTCCTTGAGATCTTAGACTCTGGGCTCATCAGAGAAGCTATTCCATGGAGTTGCTTTATAGTATCTGTTGCAAATGTTGTACCGTATGAAAAAATAGCATGTATACTTGAGAACAGTAGAAGACAGAAGTTATCGCCCAAATCTGTCATGCAATCTTTCCTGAAATGATGAGCTTTTAGTGGAAAGGAGCCATGGACATGTGCCAGGCCCCCCCTGACATAACTACCTGTGAGTCCGTGTACGCCAGGGGAGCTGAGCTCAGAAGGGCCAGGTTGCCTAACAGTAGGCCAAGCCATGAACCGCTTTTAACGCCACACTGACAGCTGCTGAACTGTACAAGGACCAGCTTAATGAAACCAAGGCCAGACTGTGCTGAATAAACTATAAGTACATACTTGGGACAGGTCCGTGGCAACGTTGTGCCCTCCCCCTTGCCCATCTCCCTCCCAGATTTATTCTTCTTTGCTTTATTTTCTCTCCTCTCTCATATATTCAGTGGGTTCCTGAAGCCTGGAGGTGCAGCATTCCCCTCTCCTGCCTGCTTCGCCTCCAGTTAAAATGTAACAGTTCTGCAAGCAGCCTGCTGATGGCTGTCTTCTCGGCCTGACAGCGAGAAGGGCAGAGAACCGATCGCAGAAACTGACGCCGGTTCACACCCTCATACAGCTCTGTGCTTTCATCAGCTCAAACCTCTCATCCACCAGGTAGCCTAACAGTGCACACCCAGTAGGCGACCTGTAATCATCAAGGGAGAAAACAGTGAGGGGAGGGGACCTCCACAGCTAAGGACTTCACACCTTTCCTGGGCAACTAGCCTAATACAGCGGAAGCGATGGCAAAAGAGGGAATTGCCCGTGTAAGTCTCTGCATCTGATGACTGGTGTGAAGTGTGAGGTTCAGGGCACAAGAGTTGGAGGAAGGCAGACTCGGTATAGTTGGAAAAACCCACCTGCAGATTCAGCTTTCGCATAATTTGGAAGTGTAGACCTTAAAGCTGGGGATGGGGTCACAAGGCAGAACTGGCCCCTAACCCAGTCTCCCTAATTTTAATCAAATTCTTTTTCTCCTAAGCTGTAAACAGGCAGAGAAGTTGGCCTAGATAGGAACGATGCAAAGTGGAAGGTGACAAGGCCATGAAGAAGCAGACGTCAGTGCCCAGTGGGCGTGCAGCAACAAAGTGGGCTGGGGTCCTGCAGGCCTCTGGACCTGAGCAGCCAGCTTTTCCAAGGTCCCAGACTGGCCCCAAATCTCGGAGGCTGGCCACAGGCGACTTGCAGCACTCCTGGGATCACAGGATGGCTGTGTGCCAGGCGGTTCTGTGCCTCTGCCTGGGCCTGCCACTGTCCCTGGGCTTCGCACCTAGAACCAGGTGCAAGTGTCCTCTACCAGGAATGCGTTATTCTCACGGCAAAAGGTCAAGGCCAACCAAGCCATCGTATTTCAAGTGCCTGCTCTAATGTCACCCTCATAGGCAGTCACACAGCCAATGACCATGGGAGGAGATGCTGCAGGTCACAAGACAGCAGCATCTGTCTTGTGGATTCTGTCATGGGGCGGGGAGCAAGCAGTCACTTCAATCCATGCCACTCCAGTCCGAAGTACGTCAACTGCTTTTCTTCCTGCCCCACTTTTAGCGCCTTCCCTGGTTAGATTATCAGAATAAAATACTAAAGGTGCCTAACATGTACTGTGCACTTTTTATCTGTCCCAGCTCCAGACCCATGGCCGAGGGTGAGAGAACGTGCTGTTCTCCACAGCTGTCCTCTAACTCCGTGTCTAAAACTACATCATTGGCAGAAAAACTTTCCTATTGAATTTCTGTCACATTATTGGCAGTTTTGAAATGAAGCTCTCAAAAGACTACTTGCTTTTAGTGCTGTCCACTTGAGTTTTCTGCACGCCCCCCTTGAAAACAAAACATGCATGTGACGTCTGCTTTCCTGCCACTGTGGGCTACTCTGAGCTCAGTGGACGCTGAGCATTGCTGACAGTCAAATTTAAGATCTGACTTTAAGCAGTTTAAACAGGGACTGACTCAGACATGACTAGATTCACAATTAGGGCGAAAAAACCTGAAGGCCAAGTTTACCAACTTTTTTTAACCAAATGATGCCAGAAAAGAAAGAAAGGCCTTTGACAAGTGCCTGGCATGTTTCTCAGGGTTCCATCTTCACAGATGCTTCTGTATATGTCAAGAGACGCAGTCTTGACAACCACCACTCTTGTGGTTACCTAGGAAACAATCAACAATAGCCTTTTCGGCAATCAGAGAAAAGGAATTTATATTAAAAAATAAAGACTTCTGCTCCTCTTGTCTAAGCAATTATACTAATTAGATGGGGAAAAAAAGCCCTGACATTTCCAATTAGCATGAACTACCAAATGTATATCTGCAAATGGAACAGAAGGTAAATACTGATTTGTGAAACCCGAATAAATTGCATGATAGCATGCCACAGGCCTGGAATTCGACAGCACAATATGTTAACATGGTTATCTAACTTTTACTATATTTGAGTTGAAACAATCATTTGTAAATTATACATGTTAGGAAAAATGTCAGTGAAACATTTGGAAATGAAATGTATCAAGTTGGGCTTAAAGCAAATAGAAAAACAACAACAAAAAGTTCCTTCCAACTAAAAAGGTCACCAAGCACGCTAACTCCCTATCAATAGTTACTCAGGGAGGGTTTTTGCAGGTTTCCACCCCATCTACTGCCACATATCTTGTGACGATCTGAAGAACAGGAAGTCCAGAGATGTGCTACCAGAGTGTATACTGACAGCAGTCAGAGCAGGGGAGGAACTGCTGCCTAGCCCTGGACGTAGGGAGCCCCATATACTGATCGTCACTGTGGAGCTCCGTGCAGGCTTCACACGTGTCCTATGGAGGGTGGGCGAGGTCCTTTTTACTTCTTTGTGCTGCTACTGAAATTTCCCCCTTTTTTTTTTGTTGGCCACAGAGATGTAGATCATGTCCTGGTCAGGGAGGGGGAGCTGTGGAATCTTCAACGTCTACTTTCCCTGTCATTCTTCCATGTCATTTGTCTACCAGGTGCCCTGGGTCCCTTTGAACTTCCCTAACAGCAGGTGGTATGTGTCCACACACCTGTGCTTTGTCAAATATCAATCTGTGAGTTCCCTTAACTTACAAAGTCCTGTGGAGCAGGGCCTGAGGCTAAGCTCACCTGCTCTAACCTGCGTCATTTTCTAGTTACAGTGAAATAGAATTTCAGATAGATAATTAGATAGATAGATAGATTGATTGACAGATGGTAGATAGAGATTTTTAATACTCTGGGTCCCAAAATTGTCTGTTATGATAAATAATCAGACATCCTTAAACCTGACTTTTGTTAAATATTTTTATTTGTAAACTTAAATCAAAGCAACAAGTGGCCCAACACTCCTGAAAACCATTCCCACAGGCGCGCCGCTTTGCATGTAATAATTTTAGTACATCTACAGGGTGTCCAGTGGTGAGTTCTGCAGAGCACAACTTTTCTTCCAGTTCCATTTCTAACCTTGAGATTTTGTCCCACACCCAACAAGCACACCACATGGCACACAAAGGCACACGCAGACTCACTCAGACACCCACACACAATGTGTCTTATCAGCTACGACTAGGTGCAGTCACAGTGATAAAGTAACAACACCCAGACCCCACGGCATGACACTCTGGTCCGTGGCGTCGTGGGCACCACACTGTCTTTCAAGGACCACAGTGACAGATGTGCCACCCTCTTCTGCTGCAACTAGGTCACCCTAACGGGAGACAGCTAGAGAGCCCGAGAACACACTCCTACACTCATAGACAACTGGCTAATACTGGTCAGAATGCCCTACCTAAGCCCAAGAAAACAGGACTGAGGAGGAGTTATTTTCTCTGTGCTATGAGCTAAAGAAATGAGCTACTAAACCCCCTAAATGCAATCAAGCCTCAGAGTCTGCAGTTTCTGGAAGCCTCCATGGGGAATCTAGGAGCAAAGCAGAGCGAGTGTGATGGGTTCGGCTTGCACGCTGCTAATGGAGTCGGCGACCTCGTCGTTCAGTCTCCTTTTAGCATCACCAGGGAGAGGGAACGCTTTGCGTTCAGATTAAAAAGAAGTTTTAAAAAGATTTAACCATTTTCAATTGTTTCTTCTATCAGCATCCTTCATGGAACTAAGAGATTATAAATGACATTTTTCTCTGTTGATTCTTTTTAATGAAAACACTAAAGCCCACCTGGTTTTATGCCAGGATTATTATTCTACCACCATTCCAAAGTAAGATTCCTTGACGAGGACGTGTGTCTGGATTTTAACAAGTCATGATGCCTTTATGAGCCACAGATGAAAAATTTTCCAGTATGTACTTTTCTTAGTAAACTATGGTGATGAAAATTGCTTCCTAATTTGGATTACAATGTTTTAATGTTTAGAAAATGAGTCCACAGTAGATATATCTGAAATTCCACAGCTCTTCTGTATTTTCACATTCATTACTATTCACTTGACTTTTTTATGTGTATATACTCCAACTGCCTGAATAGATCCAAACTTATGGAACGCAAGTTTATCTTTCTGACACCTATACAGAAACCAATCAGGGCTTGAATGCTCAGGAGAGGTTTTGTGGAGAAGGCTATTCCTTGAAGATTAAACATCAGTTATTCCAGAGAGGTTGCAGGAAAAAGCACACACACTTTGTGATAATCATCTTCATTGAAGAGGTAACAGGGAGACTTGCATATTTAAATTAGGAAATTATACGGGTAAGTAAAGTAGAATCGTGTTATGAGGCTCTTGAAAAACAATAAGGCATTTCACTTTATTCTCGAATTCGAGGTGGGCAATTAAACTTTCATAACCAGTATTTTGGGAAAGCTCCTGTAAACAAGTATAATAACGCTAAGCAGAATGAGTTGTGGGAAAGGAAGACTAGAGGAAGTAAAAGGTTATCAGTTATTAGTTAATAAAATCCTCTGAGAAGTAAGGCTGGATTCTTCATTATTCAACAAACTAAAAAACTGAAATAGAAGTGGTTCAGTGACTTGAACAAAAATTATTCCACAAACCTTAAAATGCAATGAATCACTAACTACATACCACACATGATTAGCTAGACATTCCAAATTTATACCTCTGGAGAACCTGTTTAAAATGTGTTTATTTTAAAGGTAAAGTAATGGGCTTTTAGTGTTCAGTATTTTGTACTTTCGTTTTCCTCATTTGTCTGCTCAGTACCTTAGGGCAGGGGTCCCCAATCCTGTCGTCAGGAACCAGGCCACACCACAGGGGGTGAGTGGTGGGAGTGCTAAGGATGCTTCATCTGTATTTACAGCCACTCCCCATTTTTCACACTACCACATGAGTGCCGCCTCCTGTCAGATCTGTGCAAGCAGTAGATTCTCATTAGGATCATGAACCCTACTGTGATCTGTACATGTAAGGGATCTAGGTTGTGCTTCTTATGAGAATCTAATGCTGATGATCTGAGGTGGAGCTGAGGCAGTGATGTTAGCACTGGGGAGCAGCTGCAAATGCAGATGAACATGAGCAGAGAGGTTTGACTGCACTGAGACTGTAATAAATCAGCTGCTTGCAGACTCATATTAAAATCCAAGCTCAGGGCTCTCACTGATTCTGCATTATGGTGAATTGTATAATTATTTCATTATATGTTACAATGTAATAATAATAGAAATAAAGTGCACAATACATGTGATGCACATGAATCATTCTGATACCATCCCCCACCCTCTGTCTATGGAAAAATTGTCTTCCATAAAATTGGTCCCTGGTGCCAAAAAGGTTGGGGACCACTGTCTTATGATGCTTAGCTAATTAAGAGTCACAATATGTATATGTGCCTTTTAGGAAAAAATAGCTTACATCCAATTTTTATAAATCAACACAACCCATTAAAGATGATATTTGAAGTTGAATTCCCCTTTTGGCTTTTCCATCTCTAATTATACATCTGTTTTGGTTTCTCTAAAGAAGCATTTTGCTCTGAGTTAATTTTATTAGTCAGACTTTATCTGTTGGCATCTACTTTTAACATTCACTTATCTCAAAGCTCCCTGAGGACCGCCTGTTTTGGACCAGACCAGGCAAGAGGTTTGTCTCTCTCTTTTCTTTCTACTTTCCTCCCTCCTCCCTTCCTTCTCTTAATTCCTCCTCCTTGCTCTCCCTCTTTCTCTCTCATTCATTTTTTTTTCCTTTCTTTTTTCCATGCTACTGACAACACCACTATAGAAACAAAAAGAGACAGTTGTGCTCTAGAGCAAAGATCACCCTCCATTCCTCCATTCTCAAGCATCAATCAATTGATGACTAATGTCCAGTGCAGAGTGGGGAAGCCATAATATACAGAACTGTGATGAAGTCAGGGAGAATCACGGCACTTTTCACACTAAGGCTGATTTCAAGATAAAACAACAAATCTGAAAGGAGACAAGGGAAGTATTAACATTTCAATTCATGGATTTTGAAAAGGGACATCATGAAGGAATGAAAAATACAAAAAGACTATTATTCAGGGAATTGAATCAGCAATCAAAATTCTCCCAACAAAGAGAAGCCCAGTACCACGTGGCTTCACTGGTGAACTCTAACAAACATTTCAAGAAGAACTAATATCAATTCCTGTTAAGTTCTTCAAACTCTTCTTAAACTCTTTCAAAGAAAATTACAGGCCAATAGCCCTGCTGAACATAATTGCAAAAATTCTCAGCAAGATACTAGAGCACCAAAATTAACAGCACAATAAGAGGACCATACAACATAGTCAAGCAGAATCCATCCCTGGGAATGGATTCAATGCATGCCAGTCAATGAGCATGAGCCACCACGCCAATAGAATGAAGGATAAAAATCATATGACCATCTCAATAGATATGGAAAAAATACAAGAAAATTATGTACAACTGAGCAAGACATTTGTGACTGCTGAAATTGAAAAGAACCCTGAGTATTATGCCACATTCACGGGGAGGGGGAAGTCTTACCCAATGGGGGAGGGATTCATTTTTGGCCCCAAATCTTCACCCTTATCAGAGTCCACGACATTTCACATCTGACTTTGCAGTTCTTCCCACTATAGGGGTTAAGTGTGTGTCCCTTAACTTCGGGTATGGCCGTGTAACCTACTTTAGCCAGTGAAACAGGAGTGTGTATGGCATGTCTTGTGGCCTGAAAAACACTTGCACACTTAGACTTGCTGTTCTGTGACCCTGACAGCAGCTCTGGGAGGACACGTCCAGGAAAGTTCACATGGGACACAGCACAGCCATCCAGCCAAGCGTGGCCAGGAGGAGTTTTCCCTGAACGACCTCCAAACCCTGAGCAAGCATCATGACCGCTCTGAAATAATTGAGTCTGGGGGAGATCTGCTATAGAACATTTTTGTGGTAACAGCAAACTGATGCCCCTGCACTCAATCATAATGATTTTAAAGGACATAATATGTAAAGTGTCCTAAAAGCTTCTATGGTTGGGGAGACAGAACTTTGTAAAATGTCCTTACAAATGAAAAAGAGTAGTATTTTCCATTGTTGAATTCTAGACTACAGAGGAGACTGACCTTCAGAGACGTGAGGGTGAATGGTTTTTCTCCTAGAAATGTATAACAAGCAAATCCATTCATCAAGTTCAAAAGATAAGCTCATATTCAGTCATGTAAGGGCTCAAAATATGGACTCAGATGTTTTCTTTCTGGAAAATAAAATCTAAAAACAAAAAAACTTGATTTAATCCTACAAGGGGACAAAGAAAACCAATAAAAGAAAAAAATGTGACATATCAAAAAGCTTACAAATAACTGAAGATTCCAGTGAAAGGCAGTATTAGTATGAGAGATGGTGTGCAGACCTGAAGAACAATTGATCTAAATGAGAGTATCAGTGTCCTCTAAAAAGAATGACTTCAAAAATCAAAATGGGATAGCAACCAAGCAATAGTGATAAGTAAAAAATGGGTAGATCATAGGAATAAAGTTAAAAGACATATGGTTAGAGGCCATCTAGAGCTACAGAGAGAACAAAAATGGAAAGAAAATTTTGTTTCATGAAAGAAACCAGTATAAGCTGTGGGAACTTTTTTTTTTTTAAGTGGCATAGATTTCATGAAGGGAATATAATCAGACTTTACCACATGGCTACATATCAAACAACATTAACTTAATCATATTAATATGATCTTCATTGTTTACCAACTCTTAAGAGTTAATCTTCAGTCAAAAGAAGAAAGAAAAAATTATAGGACAATAAAATGTGGTCAACCTTTACAATATAAAAATAATTTATCTTCAAAATGTATCATATTTTGCCATGTGCAATGTGCACTTTTTTTGCACAAGTTTGTGAGGGAAAAATAATAATGTACATTATACATGGGTAGTACTAATTCCATATCAATATAAATGTTTTTAATTCTTCTATTGATGCTTAGGCGTTAAAACTGTAACTCAAGAAACCAATAGCGATATTCGTATGCAAAACAATATCCTGGAATAAGATAATCGCCTTAGCTTGAGCCCCACCTCAGTCAGGGCTGCCCTGCATTTCAGCCTCCTGCACCTCCACTCTTGTCAGCTCTCAGCTCCCATCCTGCCCAGGGCTGTGTTTGGGTCCATGTCCCCAGGCTCCCAGCTCACTCCATCGTCTGCTGGCTCTGGTTCATGATCCACAACCCAGTCTATTCCTTTCCCTTTTCTCCTGCTCACCTCCCTTTCTCTGACCTTGTGTCTGTTCTTGTAATTGTTACATAAAATTTCTTGTACATAGTATGTTAAAAAATTAAGACTACAATTCCTTTATAATATAAAAAATCAAGTACCTAGATATAAACAAATAAAAATTTGAATTAAAAACTTAAAAAGAAAGATTATTTTCACCGAAAGTTTGGGCTGAAAATGTGGGAGTGCATTATACATGGGAGTGCATTATACACGACAAAATACGGTCTATCAACTCCTTTTACTTAAATTCCACACTGCGATTTCCTCCTCTCTGGTTTCCAGATAATGGCTACACTTGTTGGACACTCAGTAGAGATTTCTGGCTCAGAGACGAAGTGCACCCAGGTTATGATTTATGTGGCAATTGTCTTTCTGTTCTTTGAGGGCTGGCTATAATTCCTGTGAGCCATTTTTCAATGGCCTAGTGTCTGAGGAAGAGAGAATCCGTCTCAGCGTCTACAGTCCCATCCCCACACTAGCCTGAAGCGGCAGGTGTGGCTTACTCATGGAACTTGGTTTCTAGCAGGTACATGGAAAAGATTTGGGAGAAAGGTGTGCCTAGAGCATCACCTATGTTTTATTTCTCTCATATGTTACTGAGCTTTCTTCCATCCTTGTCAAGGAAGGGAGGACTGTTCGTTATGGATGGTGTCATTACTGGAAAGGCAGAGGCAAACAAGCACTGTGACAGGCACAACGCTACTGTCACAAATACATTATGAGGAAATAATTTGTGGAGACTTTAGAGGGAACATTTGTGAAGAAATATTATAAAATAAAATATTCTTGAAAGAATAATATTAGTTGTATTTTCCTAAAGGCAGTCCTTGGCCCTTCAATTTTATATTAACTTGACTAGGATGTCACAGAAACTGAGAATTCCAAGTTTTTAAAGAAGATTGATATGTTTTAAGTACAATGAAAGTGTTTTGTCATTTCTTAGGATTTCAGGAGGTTTAAATCACCAGGGATTCTTAGTCTCCAAAAATGCTACTCATTTAAGTTGTTTTCTAAATCATATGTATGAATATTCATAAGAATGGAAACTATTTCATATTTAAAACTAACATGAAGAGTCAGTTGCCACTGTGTGTGGTAACAGCAAAAGTTTTTGAACTTCTGAGTATTTATTTTAGCTTCCACATAAGCAAAAACAGTCACAATTTTTCTTTAATTTTTAAGAGCTTTTAAATTAACTAATAACCTGGGAGATGTCATCAATAAAGTCATGTGAACACTGTGAGTGAATTAAACCTTAAGTCTACCAGGCTTTCCTAATGATTAACTGAAAATTAAACAGATTTGAGAAAATACTGCTTTTTAGGTTAAAAGGAAGCAAGAGATGGCCTTGGCAGTGCACTGTGCTTAGAGCAGACTCTGTGTGTGCTTAATTTGGTTTGCTTCTCTTCTCCTTCCAAGTTTTCAAGTGTCACAAAAACTGTGGCAAGAAATAGAGGTTGCATTTACAAAACAAATTATAAGGTCAATAGAGCAAACAAAGAAGTCCTGGCTCTGACAGGAAAGGGTGTCAGGCAAAATGGGTGACATCAAGTATCTAAAGAGGGCCCCCGCACTCTGTCTGAGCCCCAAGTCTCACTTTTCCATAAAAAGTGAACTTCAATGAGATGTGGTTAAAGAAAATGTTGTTTCCTAGTAATAAGTTGAGACACTGATATTAAAATAAATTTTTAGTGGTTTCATAACAATAATTCAATTAAAAAACTGGTTCAGTTTTGCCCTAGGAGATCTAATAGTTTAAAAGCTATTTCTAATTATTTAATTGTTGATCAGAATTTAATATTAGCCAGACTTAATTATTGGGTACTCAATTTTAAACAAAAGACTATCTATCTATCTATCTATCTATCTATCTATCTATCTATCTATCTATCTGTCTATCTGTCTATCATCATCTACTTCTCAAATAGATATATGTAAATGGATGTGTGATAGGCCGAGAGTGTTTTCCGTTAGCTACTTTGATGTAATCATTTTATTAATCTTCCTTGTGTGCATTTTAGGGTGCTCTTAGCACATTTAGATGGCAATCTAATTTATAGTAATTTATAATGTCAATATCCATAAACTTGAGCTGCTACTGACCTACACTCCCTTATCTCTATTCCCAATTCCAATTGTCTGACAACTGAAAGTTTGTTGTACTTCACTGGGAACACTAATGGGCTGAACTAAATGAAGCTGTTTGTGAAAGACTTTCCATACCCACTGGGTGCCCATATCAGCACTTGTCCCTGCAGAGATGTTAATGTGCTTGATTCTGTGTCGCCCACTCAGATCTTTTTGAGGACTTGCATGTTATCTACTCTAGGAATGTGTCACCATTCTAAAACCCCAAAATTGTGAGCTTCAGATGTCATCTTGACTCCCAGGGTTTCATAGAAAGAATTGTGATATGAACCAGGTTCCCCATCAATACAAATATTCCTGTTTAATAATCGAAGAAACAGAATAAATGCGTATTCCCAAATTACTTTTTACAGAAAAATAATTATCACAACTGAAAGCAAAATAGAAAAACCCATTATTTTATGTGATTTTAACACTCTTCTCTCAGGAAGCAAAGTCATAGTAGATGAAAAATAAACAAGGATTTAGAATATCTGAACAGCGGTGTCTGCCAACTTGTCATAATTGATATTTATAAAATACTAAGCCCACAAATAGAAGAACACATTATTTCCATGGCCACATGGAACATTCACCAAACAGGCCATATTTTGACACACAGAGCAAGCCACAGCAAATTTAAAATAAGTGGGATCATATAAAGTATTTTCTTTGACAAATGAAGAAATGAAACAGAAGGTATCTGAGAAGTCAATAAATGTTTTAAAATTAAAAAATATAATTTTAAGTAATCTATAGGCCAAAGAGAAAAACATAAGATTTAAAAAATATTTTGTTGTATAAAAATGAAAACTTATAAAGTAGTCAAGGGTGTATGCTCTCATCGCTCTTACTCAATATAGTGTTTGGAGTCAGTCCTAGCTGGTGCAATAAGGCAAGAAAAAAAGTCAAATAGTTTGAAGAGGATGTAACAAAACCATTTCCATTCAAACAGCATAAAAGACTACATAGTACTTGCCAAAACATCTAACCACTCATATAGTACTAAGTTAGTTAATGAAATCATAGGCTATAAGGTTAAGGCGACCAGACGTCCCGCTTTTGGCGGGACAGTCCCGATTTTTAACAATTTGTCCCATGTCCCGCGGCATTTTAAAAAAGTCCCGATTTTTGGAAAGAATGCACAACAAGCTAGGGAACAGCGGGAGATAGACCCAATTTTTAATCAAGAACCCCCTCCCCCCGGTCAATGGTGTCCCGCTTTACCAATGTTAAAATCTGGTCACCTTATATAAGGTCCATCTACAAAACCCAGCATCTTTTCTATATGTGAACAATAAACAATTAGAAAAAAATAGTTAAAATAGAAACACTATTTATAATATTAATAAATAATACCAAAATCCCTAAAACTTAGATAAGAACCCCACAAAGTATACATATAACCTCTACGCCGAGAACTAAGTGAATACAAGGAGAGATGTCGTGTCTATGGATCGGAAGACTCAATATTCTTAAAATGTTATAATTCTCCTCAGATTAATTTGTTGGATCAAAGCAACACCTGTCAAAATCCCAACAGGATTGTTGAGTAGATGTTAGGTGGTTGATTCTAAAATGTATATGGAAAAATAATCAAACAAATTATTCATAAGAATTTTGAAAAATAAGAATAAGTAGATCATTTAATACTTTATTTCAAGATCACTATTTAAGAAAGTCATCAAGGAAGTGGGATATTGTGATATCGACAAAAAATAGAGACACAAAGATCAACTGAAAAAAAGGCTATTTAGATGTTTTTATACATTTTTGTTTTCAATTGATGAACAACATAGCAATTTACTCAAGGAAGGATATTATTTTTAACAGTGTGGGACAACTTAACAACCAGATGCAAAAAACAAACAAACAAAAACTTTAATTTATACCTCCACAATCAAAACACTAATAAACCTTTACAGCTTTGAAAAGAAAATGTACAATAACACTTTTGTGACCTTGGATTTGGCAAAGGTTTCTGTGATATAACACAAGAAGCATGACCCATATCTGGAAAACATGACTAAGTTAATGAATGCCATTTGGTCTCCCATTGCAGTGCTGTATTGGGTAGCGACTCAGCAACTTGTGCTATTGTTGGCCACAGAGGGTGTCAGCAGTTCGCGCCCTCCTGGGGAGCTTGGCGAAGTGGGCCACGCTTTTGTAATCTGCTTTATTTCTTTCAGGAAACAAGTGTGCTATTTAGCAAATTATTACTGGTACAGCCATTGGAGGGCAAAAGACTGGGAGAAGTAATGCAGTTCTCCAAGGTCCCTAATTTTAAAAATGCAAGAGGAACTTCCTTGTCAGGAATATTTGCCAAGTACTTTGAAGTCCATTTGTTTATTGTAGAACTGAAACCAGTAGCTAGCAGTACAGTTGTTTAGGTATTACATCACAGAGTCTAGAGACATAGGTACAGGCTTTAAAACAAAGTGTTTCAATTGCTTTGGCTGTTCAGTAGCTTATAGTCAAAGATTATAAAGTATGTTAGTCAGGTCCTGAAGACCTGCTTATAAAGCCAGTTTCAGAAAACGATGTTTAAAAGTATACTTTACTTGATGGAATAGAAAAATATAGCGAGCCAAGCACAAAACACGGATAGTTTAAGCAATTCAATAGTCACAGATGTTTAGCTTCTGCCTTTTTGCTCTAAAGATAATGTCACTGACACAGAATCATGAGGTGTCTTTCAGAAACTTTGTTCCTCAACCCATTCAGATCACCCGACCACGGTGACGAAGACACCAGACATGATGACATTAGGACCTGAATTAATCAGATCCAGGGAAGTTGCTGAGTCCAGCACAAGAACTAACCAATCAGCTTCACCCAAGCCCCTAATCCATACCCCTCAAAATCTGCCTTTAAAAACCTTGGAACAAAAGCCACAGGGGAGACTGGGTTTAAAGTGACAGCTTCCTAGTCTCCTGGCCTGGCAACCTGCCAATAAACAGCTACAATTTCTGCAGAGCGAAACCTGGTATTCATTGCTTCTGCTGCTCGTCGGGTGGGCGGACCTGCTTGTTCAGTAATGGAATACATTATCATACAACTAAAATCGTATCCTCGGTGCTCATCACAGATTACATAAAACCCTGCAAGTTTTTTTCTTACAATCTGTGAAAAATCATTTGGTGATTTGAATTTCAACATACGTAGTCAGTTGAGTAGTTGGGAAGTTACGTAGCACTGGAGAAAATATGCAAATTCTAATGTGCAAATTCATTACAGTGCCTTCAATTACTTCAGGTGTATTACCCCAGATGCCACCGCATTTTTGTGTGGTGTCAGATAAATGATTCATCTCTTAAGTCGGAACATCAATGAATGCAACAAACACCCAATGAGAGGCATGTGTGGGACTGGAGAGAACTGTGACGTGGACGAAGTGAGGCGGGCAGGCTCCCAGGGTGAGGGAGCCAGGCCATGGAGTCATCAGCAGATACTGGTGACAACACGTGCAGCCTGAGAGTCCTCAGAATCACAGGACTGCTGGCCCTGCTCATTTCGGAAGTGAGCTTCGTCTTCATAATCATTAACTGGTCAGCTTACAATTTTAATAGTTGGGAAGAAACAGAAACTGGCAAGTAACCAAGTTGCCATCATGTAGACTGGAAGGAACAGGGGTTGAAGGACAGTCAGGTGCACTCTATCGGGGACACGTGGCACCAAGTCAGTTCAACCTCCCATGTGGAATGCCAGGGCTTCCGATGGGGTGACAGCAGGTGTGTGCTTGAGAAAGCGTGTTCACTATGCCGCACAGAAAACCCTGTCTGAGCAGGTAGAAGACGCAGTCTGGTGACATGGGGGCCGATTACAAGGGAGGTCAGGAGGCCACACAGGCAGGGCCTCAGGACACGGAACCGGAGGGCAGGCCGCCATCCTGACATACAGTTCACAACGAGGAAAATATAACTCGGCTACAAGCCCTTGGGCAGACTCGCATCAGTGTAACGGTTAGGTCACTGGCTTAGATTGAGGTTATGAAAAAAAGGAGCCGAATAGATGAAAAAAGTATTTTCTTTCTAATTTACAGAAATATATCATACTATGTCTATAAGTATACAGTTTCTAAGTTCTGATCATTTTCCTGCATCTCCAGGAAATAGAGCGCATCGTGATTCAGATTAGGTAGGGACTTACTAAACTTTAAATGACTAAAGTCCCCAGATAGTAAGTATAAAATAAGTAGTGACAATTTACTATTAATTTCCAAAGGTGTAATTGTCAAATGCGTTACATAAATAAGATATTTGGATATTAACAGGGGTAACAGCCAACAAATTACAAGACATAAATTAATTTAATGTGAATAAGAGTGCATGTAATATTAGTATTGTTTTTATTTCTTATTACTGTTTTATTTTGTTGTAATTTATCTCAGTCTACATCGAATTAGGATCATTTTCACAAGACATTGCAGAAAGAGTCTGACATAATATTGTGAGAGATTTACCTACACACCTTACAATAACTTAAAGCTGTGATCAGGAAAAGATCTTAAGGGTTTCTATAAAGTCCAGAACCACACTGCCATTGGTGCACCTTGTACCAACAGTATCATTTCTGCTTCAGGTCACGCTTCCATCCATGTGCTCACATTTAATGGAATAAATAATTAGAGCCTTTTAAAAGGCTATCAAAATCCCACACAAGGTGAAACAGAAAGCTGAATCATCCCTAGTAATTTAAAAAATGCAAGTGAAAGTAAACTTGTGGCAAATCGTTGCACTTGCTAAATTAGTAATTTAAATTGTAACACCCAAGGATAGCAGGGTAAGGGGTACCTAATTACCCATAAAGCACTGACAGCTTCCAAATCAGTATAATCCTTTCATAAAGTGACCTCAGAAGAAATGCCCAAACCTGTAGAGAAAGTTTGAGTTTATTTGAGCCCAAACAAAGGACAATTGCCAGGAAGCAAGATTTCAATGCTTGGAAGAATGACAGTTTTGCAGTTCCATTTACATATTTGGAATTCCAGAGGGAATACAAGAGAGATGACGTGTGGGTAGGGGGAGCAAGGCGGGGAATGGATTCCTTCTTGCACACCTTAGGGGCGCTCTGGAAGGATCAGAAGCAGGGGTGCAAAACAGGAGTACCTGATAGTATGACAACCACAAAGATACATACCTTCTGGACGTATCAACCCCTCTTATGGGAATTTATCTTAATGAAATAACACCACAGAAGTAAGTGTGTTCTTATACTTATTATAAGAGCAGTAAGCTGGGCCAGGCCTGCTGTACACTTTGAAGGGAAATGGTTTAAGTGAATTCTATCAATTCAGTGGAATATTTTCCCAACACAAAATAAGAGAATAGTAAAACTGAAGTAAAATGATAATAATTCTAAACATGGGTAAAATCAGCCCCCAGGTGGTATGGAAGAGCGGATCCAACTCCAGGAGTTGGAAGACAGCTTTGAGAGCCTGAAGCATGTTGTGCTTTTTCAAAGACCTGCTACCTGACCGCATCTGAGGGAGGCTCCTCTGAGTCCTTTCCTGATGAAGCCTTGGCCTTGGGTCCTGACCCTAAGCGTGAGCATCCCTCATCCTTCACGTGTGATCACTGTCCAAACCTGATCAAGGGTCCTCACCCCTTCCCCTTGAGATCTGAGTCCTTAGCGGGCCTGGACAAGAATCCTGTGAGGACAGGGTAGCCAATGCACCCTCACCCTGCAAACCCCGTTCGATATTTCCTCTCAGTCATTTCCCCTCCGTGGACTGTTCTCTGCCCCCGGCCCTAAACCCCCAGCCGACTTTGCTGTATTCAGAACAGATCTCAGTCTCATCCCACAGCCTCTTCCCTTCTGCAAGAGCGCTGCATAAAACCTGCCTTTACTGCCTTTAGCTGGCCGCTGGCTCCATGGCCCTTTCACACGCTGCTTCCACCTTCTTGTAAAACGAGGCCGTTCGAACAGGTTTACCAGCTACGCCCAGCTTCCTGGCCGCCAGCAACATCGTTCATCTCTTAAAATCTCATTTCAGGGGGTGGGGGGTGAGTGGCATCTGGAGGGACTAGACTTGGGAGATGGTGATACTTTCTAATGCACTTGGTCAAAGAACGAAGCCGAAAAGCCAGAGATGATCTGCTCATTTACAATGTGAAATATAATGGTCTCCCAAGACAGCATGTTAACATGCACACCCTATCCTTGAAGAAAAAGTACCCAGAAAGTCAAATTACGGGATGGTTTCTTCTTGAGGATGGTATCAGAGCAAAGGGAGTTAATTATGTGGTTTGAAGTTTTAATAGCATGAGGTTTTGTAAGGCTGATGCGTTTCTCCACGCTGGATAAATATGTATGACACAAACCCTTAGTTTCTTTGCAAGGCGGAACCCGGGACAACTTGAAGGAACACAGGTTACATCAGCTAATTCTTATTGACACGGCATCTTTCTTTTGATATGCTAATTCTTTAAATCAGATTACAGTCGATGGGGTTTTGCCGAGGGCAAATGCTATTCTTGAGGTTACTCTGCATATCACTTCTGATCATTCAGAATGTAGGGTTTCTTGGCAGGGCATGGGTTGGCGAATTCTTGCTACGTGTCACAGCACTGCTGCTCTGGCCGGGTTTGTAGGCTTGCCATTTCGAAACGGGGCACTTGTGCTGGAAGCTCAGCTTTTACCACACACTGCAGTGTAGACAAGCCTCACCTTGAAAGGGCTTTGCAAATTGTAAAGGGCTACAGAAAAGAGGTTGTTTGAACCCCTGATTCTGTGTTCACCCCATTTGAGAAGGCACGGAGGTGCAATGCAAGTATCTTGTCAGAAAGGACATCTCACTCATCCCCGGTTGTGTGTAGGGGAGTCCTGAGGAGACAGTAAGATGCTTCTGTGCTCTGCCCACCCCTGTTTTTTTAAAGATTTATTGTCGTCATTTTTAGAGAAGGTGCAAGAGAGCAAGCGAGCAAGAGAAGGAAGGAGGGTGTACTTTTCCCTTGACTTGGCTATTAAAAAGTCCCCTACATAGGAATCAGATTCTCCCTCCTTCCCTCTCTGTTTCCCTGTCTCCCCAAGTCATCCCACTTTTTTCTCTCCTCTGCTTAGCTCCCCGTGTATCAGGGTGTCTAAAGTTTTATGCATCGCAAGAAACTTGGGATCTTAAGAATGGAATAATAAGGCAATGTCATTTTGCTCACTAAGTGCTAGACAGCCATAGAAGCACCTTAAAAATGCTGTTTCATTTCATCCTATCTCGTCTGCCCTAAAGCAGAAGTCTGCAGGACACCCCCAGCTGTGGCTGACCCTGCACGAAGCTCATCCAATCTGCGGCCCAGGACGGCTTCCAACGCGGCCCAACACAAATGAGTCAACTTTCTGAAAACGTGATGAGATTTTTTGTGACTTTTTTTAGCTTATCAGCTATCCTTAGTGTTAGTGTATTTTCTGTGCCCAAAACAATTCTCCCAGGGTGGCCCAGGGAAGCCACAAGCTTAGACACCTCTGCCCTACACGGTAAAGACGCCTTCGCCCCACCCATGAGGCATTGGCCTGCTTATAGGCTGTGTGTCCAGATTGTGAAGGCATGTCTATTAGTGCATTCGGAGAGAAACTTCTACGACTATAGATGCATTTCCAAGTATACGAGGGCTGTCCAGAAAGTACTATGAAAAACAGAAGCCTTGGTGGCTGGATTTTTTCTGGACAGCCCTTGTACAATTCCAGCCTCCAGAACCCGTGGGAATGAGTGCCTGTTGTGTAAGAAGCCTGCCCAGCTGGGGCGCTTGGGTACAGCCGCTGCGGGCACTGAGACAAGGTGCTTCCCGAGGCTGAGAACCAAGCAGCCAAGAGGGACGGGTTCGACCACACACGGGGATGAATAGCCGCCTGTGTCTGTGCGTGTGGGGGGCACTGTGTTCGTATGAAGTGTGCAGGTTGCCTTCGAGGTTGTTACAGAATAGGAGGAAAGGGAGGGGTGGGAGGCACAAGAAAACAAGCAGACAACGGGACTACCGAGGACTCTTCAGTCTGGCGATGGCAAATGAATTCGTATCCTAACACGGACTTTTCTTTCTCTCCTAATTTCTCCTGAATTTAATCAGCAACATGGCACGACGCATGTCCCTGAGCCTCAGACACAGACATGTAGTTTGATACTATGTGCCAGCCCTCCTCCACGCTGCCAATGTTCACTCCTAGGAGTTGCTCTCAGCTGCAAACTAGTGAGAAAGTGAGATGTGCAGGCAGGGCCCCCGCGGGCTGAGGGAAGGCGACCGACTATTCAGGCCAGGGAGACAGGGCAAAGGGGGAGAGACCACTGCTTGCAAGGACCCAGGGGACCCCAAACCACCCCCCACCTTCTCAGCCCCAATCAATAGACACCAGAAAACCTGGAATAAAAAAAAAAATAAATCACTGCTCAGGGGAAACATGTTTCTGGCTCTCACATACTGTGGATGTTAAACCAGCATTTATACCCCTTTCTTACGTTGGACATCTTCCTGTGAGTGAAGTTACAAACAGATCACCAGGGACGTGTTTTCCTATCTCTGACATTCCCACGTGGAAAATAATGTGGAACACGGTAGCGGCTTTGAAAATTAACTGACATGCCCTTAACACTTAGCCTCTGTGGCCGGGGACATTTTATAAATAGCTTAAGACAAACTAGAACAATATTTCTTAGAGTTGTGTATCAGCTTGACTGGAATTTTTAATGATCATAGCAGAAATTTATAACAGAATCTATAAATTACCGGGATGTCCTGTAATAGTTTTCTTTTGCAAAGTGTGTCTGGTTGGGTCACACACATGCCCTGGTTTCATGTATTTCAGAAAATAATTCTTCAAATAAATGTGACAGAATCTCAGTTAAAGAGACATTCTATCCTCTGACTTCTCTGAACAATTCCTCTTTTCTCTCCTCAGTTACTTTTTGAGATTTACACGTTAGATCTGTACAGTAGCATAAATGTTTTTCAATAAAACATCATGGGATGTTTCACACAAAATGTTATGTTTTTTCCTGTATTTTAATTCAACCATGAATTAGAAAATCCCTAGTCCTATCTCATTTTTCCAGTCCCAAATGCACTTGTAAGAGGTGTGTCAGGTACTGCAGAAGGGGACATGGTTCAAGTCACTTAGTCTGAAAGAAAATTTTTTTGGTTTTTTAAACTCTGGCTTGCAATGGAGTCTCTGTGTGATGTTGGAACAGCTACTTAACTTCTCTGTGCTTCTTTTCTAACATGAGATTGCCAATCCCATTAGTCCTTATCCTCCCTCTTTGTATTATTTGTATTATTCATTAGGAGTAATCCCAAATCTATGTATTGTTGGATGCATCAACCTCAGAGACCTTGCAATTTAATTAAGTAGTCAACGGTCTTAAAAACTAAGTATTTCAAAAGAGTTGCCTAAATAACATATGCCTGTCTGTCACGCGCCTGGTTGGTTAGCCCAGGGCTAGCGAGCCCACGTTGCGGAGAGCACGCCTCTTGGTCTGACTTGCTGCTTTCTTCGCGCTTCTCCCGGGATTTGCATCATCCCTGGCAGAGCGTGCAGAGCAGTGGGGGGCAGGCGGCCCTCCTCCTCTTGCGCTACAGCGGGACTAGGCAGAAACGCTGGGGGCACCACTGTGTGTCCCAGGGCTTTTGCACCGGGCCAGGCCCCCCGGTGCAGCTGCGGCACTCTGGGAGGGACGGCCACTCACTTCAAGCCAGACTCCTCTGTCCTCAGGAAGGGGAGACTCACAGGAGAAGGCCACGAAGGGGGTGCGAGGGGCCCCCTGGTGTGTGGAAGTCTCCCCTCCAGCTGGTCACAAAGCGTGCAGTTGTTCAAGCCCCGCGTACCTGACTGAAGGTGAGCTGGACTCCCTGGGAAGCTATCAGCATTGTCACCCTCCGGTCACCGAAAGGAGGACTGTGAGAAAAAATACACAGGCATTTGATACACGAAGCTTGTTTCTTTGTTTTTTAACCTTTCTGAAATTTTCTTAAAGGCGCTATCATAACCCCTACACAACAGGGGATTGGGTCCACGGAAGATGACACCATAGGACACTGTCCCCAGCAACTTAACCCCACAGTGAACTCCTTCGGAACTATTATGGGGTTTCTAAATACAAAACGATTTCCATTTATTTTACTTTGTTCATTCCTGGGGCAGGATGTATATATCAGACTATGTTTCTAGAAAACCAATAAGAGTTTTCTAAACATGAGAAACACACACGTCTGTTATGAGGCACTGTAAGATTTCGGGGAAGCATCGCTCAAACAAACTGAGACACCGCGAAGGAGCGTATGAACTCCCAGCCATTTGGCTGATTGAACTGTTCCCATTTTGGAGCAGAGAGCCATTTTACCAGGCCCTAAAATCCAGCCATTTCTTTATGTGCCCCAAGGGTGCATGTTCTATAATATTAACCCGCCGATCAGTACTTAGATTGAAATTTTTGATATGAAAGATGGCCACTTACCAGACTAGCACCCAATGAACTAAGATTGCAGGCTCTAATGTCTTTTAAACAAAATTGCAGTGTAAGCCACAAATTTGTAGCCTTCACGGTTATGAGGAGAAATAAATAGTTAGCTTGTTCGAAGACTGGCATTCTGACACAATGCAAATATTTTTTGAATGCTTTTAGCCCACTGCCTCTATTTCTCACCTATTTCCTGATAGCGTGAAAGGAAGCTAATGATGCCCAAATGGGAGCCGGACATGATGGGCAACTGCTGTCAGGATGCTCATACTTAATGCCAATGAGGGGTAATGAAAATTCATCTGCAGGAGAAAGAGGCAAGCACCCTCTGTGAGTGTCCAGAACTCTGACGAGCTCTTTCAGGCTGCAAAACCCAGGGCTCAGATTGCAGACAAAGCCATGGGTTTATCTCAAGTTCTTGGTTCAGCTTCTGGACAATTTTCCATGGAGTACTTATTACCATTATTATTTATCATTGCTTATCATTATTACCATTATCATGGTTCCAAAGTCTGTAGTGTGGGGGTACCTGTTCTAGGCATGACATCTGACCTTGAGGGAGAGTGTATGCATGTTGTTTCCATAAGGAAAGTAACTGTAAAATTCAGAAAAGGCCAAGTGGGCCCAAAATGAGTAGTTTTGACAAGACAGAAGGGAAGAGACTGACTTATCTGGAGATATCTCTAATTAGAATGAGACATGAAAATGCCGTCCTGACAAGGGCCTCAATCCAGAAAGTGTTGCTTAGAACTGGCTTCCTTGTGTGAGACAGCGTCTGCTTGTACTACTGTTCCTGCAGGGCTGAACATCCCACGCCCACGGGGTCCAGCCTTGGAAGGCAAATGCATGAAGTCTCTAGGATGGAAGTTCTAGGAAGAGGGTTTTCATCTCTTTTGTCAGGACGAGATGACCAGTGTTGGAGCACTTTCTGCCACCATCTGCCTCAGTTAAGAATGTGTTGAAAGAAAGACTGTCTATGAGACAATAGGGACCCAGTTGCTTCCCAGATGTGCCTGCTACTTCAGTATGAAACACAGTTCTCCTTTGTTGTCTCATAATGAACACGACTCAGTAAAACAAAACCCCACTATAAAGCAGTTGATACATCTATGTCAGCGGTTCCCAACCTTTTTGGCACCAGCAACCGATTTTGTGAAAGACAGTTTTTCCACTGACGGGGGTGTGGGCGGGGAGGGTTTCGGGATGATTCAAGCACATTACATTTATTGTGTACTTTATTTCTGTTATTATTATATCATAATATATAATGAAATAATTATACCACTAATCGAATGCCGCCACTGATCTGACAGGAGGCACGAGCCGTGGGGAGCAGTTGTAAACACAGATGAAGCTTTGCTTTCTCGCCTGCTGTTCACCTCCTGCCATGAAGCCCAATTCCTACAGGCCACGAGCTGTACCTTTCTGCAGACTGGGAGTTGAGGACCCCTAATCTTTGTGGTCATTTCATGAAGAATCCTGCATTTAAAGTTCATGAGAAAATAAATGACCAAATACAATTCAGTAAAAGGAATTTTTATGGGGCCAAATGACATCATCTATAGCTTTCTAGACTTTGAGGATTTGTGAAAGCCATGAAGTACCTCCCAGAGAAGGGGTAATTCAATACCCCCCAAATTAGAGAGCATTTCAAGGGAACATAGTTCTGGCTTAAAGCAGAAACTTGATTCTGATTACCTTCTAGTAATCTGTGCTCCAAATGCCCAGATCTAGATAAACATTAACCTCACGTGCTTTCAAAAATTCTCTACAAATTTTATTTCTATAACCTAGATTCTAATAAGTATAGTACTGCATAGATACGAGTATCATGCTCTCTGGAAAGATTGCTCTATGTAATTAATTCAGGCTTTAAATTAAGAAAACTGTTTCGCAGTGACAGTTTTATCACATGCCCTTTTCTTCTCAACAAAACTAAATTCTAAATAGTAAAATTCTTTGAAGTCAAGATTTTTTATATTCAATATATACATATACATCATACATGCAAATATCAATATTCATGTATAACGTATATATATGTGTGTATACATATATATTTAGTGAATATATTTGGCTCTGAATTTAGTACTTATTAAGGAATATCAATATTTCTGCAAAAAAAAATAGTAAGAGAAATTTCTACAGATAGTGCTATCACCATTATTTGTCTGAAGTCTTTGTGTTATTAGCTCTGAATCCTGGTCCTAAATTTTTATAAAAGTGCTAGGAGATGTGTCCAAATAGATCCTAAAATCCTTACAACTGGGGTTATTCTAAACTATGTTGCCCATCTCTTTTCGTCACCACAGTTCAGGATTATCGCTCACCTAAAGGATCATAAATGTAAGTTGTATTACTAAAGCAAGTTTGATATGACTAAAATGAGTAGATTACTGTAACCAGTAACCTTTATTTATTAAAATTAGTATTTTCCTTTTAAACCATGCTTACTTTTAATGTAATAACTTAAAATAAGCTTATTTTGTAAGAGCTCCCAAATAATATTTTCTATTTTATATCTAGTGTAAAAGAGTCTAAAATGGATTACATTTATAATGTCTACAATTTCTGAAATGACATGAAGTCATTTACCAGGTCAGAAAATGGATGTGTCCCTCCACTTTTCCTTAGCCTCAATCATGAAAAATAGGAATTCTGATATATTCACTTCTCATCTTGAGCAGCATTATTCTGCTTCGCTTGGTGAAAATGTCTTATTCTAGCAGAATAGTGTGGGTTTTGCCAGCGGGCTCCAATAAGTCAAGGCATTCATAGCAATGGATAAGTAACTCTTAGTGTTGCAATTGGATTTAACTCACTTTACCTAAGTAGGACTAACTTCTAAAGCCAAGTTGATGTCATCATTAGGTAACTGTCAACTGTGTCCAGGAATAGGAGAGAGTCATCCAAAGGGTAATAATAAGTGTTCCCTATTAATAGTATATATTTAGTAATGACATGAAAGGTTGGTTTGTTCTTAGTATTGAACGTAGTCCAGGTCACATAAAAGTCAACAAACTTGGAATTCTAATGTCAAAGAACATTAGATTTACACTGTTTTTGAACTGGGATATAAATATTGTGCTATTTTATAAGTCAATCCTCACATAGGAAGAACCCTGGATTTGGAGTCCAAATATCGATTTAAGTCTCAACTCCAGTGCTACATATTCAATGACTGATTTAGACTTCTTGACCCTGTTTTTTATTGTTAATGAAAATAATAATTTCAACCTTGAAGAATGTTTATGAGGTCCAACTGAGATCATTTTTATCTATATAAACGAAAGTTATTTTTATTAGTAGTAGCAAGAATCACAGAACGGAGGGAAATATTTTTCACTTCAGTTCTCTGTAGATTAAGGAATCAGGCATCTTTTAATCAAGTTCTAAATAAAGGTATATGTTTCAATGCTTTACTATGTTCTCAACAAGGTCTTATTCTCCAATATAAATTTAGCTCCTATGGTCTGAAGAAATGAAGACATAGGCATTACTTACAATGAGTAGAGAGAATGACAGAGCCAGGTGTATTGTGCCCCTACTTGGTTTACTGACCCTCCCATTATAAGGAATATCCATCTTGTAAATGTTTTGCATATCTTTACAGTAAATTGTATAATATAGAACAGGGTGTCTAATCTTTTGACTTTCCTAGGCCACACTGGAATAATTTACTTGGGCCACACGTAAGTACACTAACACTAACAATAGCTGATAAGCTTTAAAAAATTGCAAAAAATTATCATATTTTTAAATAAAGTTTATGACTTTGTGTTGGGTCACATTCAAAGCCATCCTGGGCCGCATGAGGCCTGCTGACTGTAGGTTGGACAGCTTGTTCTAGACACTTCCAAGTTCAGAGGGTTGAAGAGGCAACTACTGTAGGAGAATAAAAGGAAGAGGCTGGAATATAGCAGGAAATCATAGACTGTGGCACCTAGGAAGTCAAGTGACAGATATTTCAAGGACAAACCTGTGTCTCAAGACAAAGAAGAGGGTTGGCCATTGGATTTGGCCACATGAGTGACTGTGATAAGAGCGACCTTGTTGTGACGATTTGGGCAAAACTCTGATGTAAACGGACTCAACAGAAAATGGGGGGAAGAAATCAGAGATTAGATGAAGAAGAAAATTTTCTAAATAGTTTTTCTACATGAGAAGAAGAGAAACTGAGCAGTGACTGCAGCAGAAGTGAAGTCAAAAGGTTTTCTTGTTTGTTTGTTTGTCCCCTGTGACTGGGAGGAATAAAAACGTTCATACCCTACGGAGCAGTGAGTGGGACTAACTCCATGAGCACACACACAGGGCCAGGCACTGATGCCGTGCAAATTCTAACCGACTTTAACTCTGAACTTGTCTTTAGCAAGTAAAGTCTGGAGGGGCGCTGGAACATGCTTGTGAGCTGAGGACACGCATGCTCTATGTGGGTCTGCTAGCCTCCCTGCCTTCCTGTCCTGTCCAATATTCAAGATGCCTGAGGACCAGGGAGTCCAGGTGAAACCATGATTCCTGGGCTCCATGCAAGATTCAGAGGGTGGCCACAGTGAGAATGCCCCATCTGTGGCTAAGTTGGAGGGTGTCAGCCACAATTCCCTTTGGAACAGAGCTGGCTGTCAGTGCATAAGGAACACAATGGCGTTTGGAAACACACAAACAGCCCAGGAACTATTTGCACCCTTTCTTGCTGATGTTTGCCTGTGTCAGCTGGTTACTTAAGCTAAAAATGATGACAATGAAAGAAAAGAAAGAATAGGGGAGCCCTTAGTTGCTGTCTTTCAGTCTTTTCTTACTCATCAGTGAGGCTGAAGTCAGGAGTATGGGGACAATGTGACCACTCAGAAGTGAAGTAAAAGCAGCTAAATTCACTTTCCATTATGCTGTGAATAATGGAATACATATGCACACACATACTATGAAATGCAAAATTTTAACCACCTGATGCATAATCTGGTAGAAGGTAAATAAATATTTTGCTACCCATAGGCACCAAAATAATTAGATTACTTGAAAATCACCTCTGCTTTCCTAGGAGATAGTAATGAATTTGAGACGGAGCATGGCTTGCAATAAGATGTCCTTGACAACATTGTTCGGCAATATTTCATGTTGTTATCACATTCATAAAATGATAATTTTGAAACACAAAGTGCTTTATATGAACTATTAAAGAATTCCCCATCTCCTAAGTCTTTTTCATCAATAGCATTTTTCTTATCCAATTGTTCTATGCAAGGAATTCCTAAGATAACTTTGGCAATGGTTCCAACAGTACTTAAACAAGGAAATGGGCATGGTTAATTTTTTTTTTTCTTAAGCAGAAACAGCACTTCTATAAGAATATAGATAAGATAGGACCACAAATGCAAAAATAATCAGTACTCTGTGTCCTTTGTTGAGTGATCAGCGTTTCTTTACCAACAATTCTAACCTTGCAGGACTATTCCCAACCCCTAGTCAAAAAACATCGAGATCCATAATCACCAGTTGCCCCCACATGAGTGCATCCAGTCCAGAACACCCTACTTTCCAGTGCAGTCCTTTAAGAAACCCTGCCCCAAACTCCCTCAGCAAGACCCTCCCAAGGTCCAGAGGTCCTCGGTTGCAACAGGTAAATGACCCTTGCTCTGGAATATGATCGCAGCTGTGTTTTTGGTCATCTCTGGTTGGTAAACTTCAAAACTAAAGCTTAGAATCTGAACCTAAACGACAGGGAGATATGCTCACATCCAACTTCTATAATAATGAAGTGGACTTTTGAATTGGGTGCCTTTCTGCTTTCATTTTCACTAATAAAGTAGAATAAATAAAACAAAGGCTGATTTCACCTTTCTTAAAATTTACAAAAATTGAATTACGGGAGAAAAATGGAGATTCAGTTTTCTTTGGCATTCTTTATATGCTAGCTTGCAGATCAGATAGCAGTTTTCCAATATTTGTTTCAATTCAGATTACTCTTTAGTTTTAAATTCACTGTATATTTAGAACAGTGCCTAACCCATAGTAAGTCCAGAGTAAGTGTGAACTTGTGTTAATATTATTACTTGTCCTCAAATCACTTTTATCTGAATTTCACAGACTGGAATCACAGTCTCCCTTCCATGATCAGTGTCCCTGTGGAATAAAGAGTGATGGTTCTTACTGTTTGGAAAAGAAAATCACAGTGAAACCTTCCTTACAATGTCTATTGGAAATGCAAGCTCTGTGGGTCAATTTCATTATCGTGTTAGAAACACTTTTGCCCCAAGTGCTTCTCCTGGTCCTGGTTCTTAATTGTTGTTGTTTTGTGGTGTAAAATATTGATGACATTGGTCAAAAAGATTGACAGCAGCATGAATTGTTATTAACCAAACTGTTGGTTGCAGCTTACATTTCAATACACAACAGGATGAAACAGAAACCCTGAGGGTAGAGTCTCCTTTTTTCATTATCTTTCCCAAATGCGCAGACATTAACCCTTTCACGGCTTTCTTTGCAGCATTTTCCTATTTTCCTTTCCCTTTGAGTAATTAAAATGCCACTTATTGATTTCTACTGTGAAACATAAAAGGACATTATTTACCACAGTTGGACATTATCCAGGAAGCTCAAAATCAACAAGGATACAACAGTTATCACTTCAAGAACCAAAGGCAGGAACAAAGTACTAGCTGGAAAGAGTGCCAAACCTTGGAGATGTTAAGATTGGCCTTGGAAAGATTTAGAAACGTAGAAAGAGAGATAACACCAGAACCCAAAGAAAGCTGCTCCATGGCCACACCCGCAGTGCACGTGCTCCTGGAGTGGGAAAATTAATGGTGTAGTCAAAACCTCTGGGAAACATTCATCTCTTTGTGTCTTTGTGCAGCCCATGAAATCTGACTACCAAAGCTTCCTCTGAATAGTCTCATCATCTATGGCTCCTGTAGAAAGTTTATCCATATGGCACAAATCAGTATGGATTACATTCTCATCCGTGTGATTATTTCTGTGAATGTCACTTATAATACTATGAACAGAGAGCAACAGTGGAGTGGAAGACAGAAGCCACACATCCCAGGAGGGAGAAAGAAGTTATCCCACTACCTGACACGTGTGCAATCTCAGTCTTAGAAAACCAAAGAGACTGAATCTTTTTGACAGTCTCTCCAACCATACGTGTCAAATCAATCACCGTGGTCAATTTTAAGTCCCATGGTGATTTTTAAAGCAGCGCAAGCTGGTGAACTAGTGAGTTTTAGTCCAGTTAAAGCGGTGGGTATTTGGCATGCTTATTACAGTAGGTGGTGTGTCAAAATCTTCTCCAAGTGTGTTAAAATGCAGATTCTCCGACAGAACTGCAGATGCACTGAAGGGAAAATGAAGAGGTGAGGCCAGAGCATCTCTGTCATAGTTCTATGAATGATCCTGATGGAGAAAGCCTCTGCAGAGTCACTTCCATCCCCTTCTCCACTGCCCACACAATTAGTTGTATAATATTCATAAACATCTCATCTTCTAGATCTGTTCTTTAAAAAAGAGTCAGAATAGCAAACAAAACAGAAAATGTATTCAAATTCTCATTCCATCCCCATTTCCTTCTCACTCATCCAGCTGCTAGGAGCTATTGCATTCAACCACCTCACTTTATATTTACAGGCAGGTTACCATCTTATGCATTCATAGTTGTTTTTTTTAATTCATCAACTTTCTCTGAAGGATAAAAACATAATTTAACCAAACCTCTCCTCTCCCATTCCTCTTTTCACATCCTCATACTATAACTAGATAGTTATTTTAACTCTTCATATTCAATTTGCTTGTGATTTATAACATACCGTATTTTCCGGCGTATAAGACGACTGGGCGTATAAGACGACCCCCTAATTTTACAGTTAAAACATAGGTTTAGGCCTATATTCGCTGTATAAGACTACAGCCTCGGAAGTGGGGGGTAGTCTTATACAGCGAATATAGGCCTAAACCTATGTTTTAACTGTAAAATTAGGGGGTCGTCTTATACACCTGGTTGTCTTA
>PVKE010007959.1:0-49088 GCA_004027555.1 Craseonycteris thonglongyai
AAAAAAAAAAAAAAAAAAAAAAAAAAAAAAAAAAAAAAAAAAAATCTTTAAAAAACAACAGCACAGAAGGCCAGAGGAAGGTAGATGGAGTTAAAGTACCGTGGGATCCTCCTGCCTTGTCTGGGAAGTGGTGAATAACTAACTTGCTGTCAACTCTAATGAACCAAGGGTTCCAATTAAACTGCCTTTACAACAACCATCAGAAGAACAGAAATGTGCAACACAGCTAACAGAGGAATAAAGGATACATACTCAAAATGCTTCTTCATCTACCCAAAAGGTAGCAAGAAAGAAAAACACAGAAAAAAAAGAACAGATGGGACAAATAAACAGACAGAAGCTTTAATTCCCTCCCCCAATCAGTAATTACATCAACTGTAAATAGTCTTAAATAGTCCTATCAACAGACTAGATAAAAGCAAAACAAAAGCCTACTACATGCTATTATAAGAGACACACCTTAAAGAAAGAAGCAGAGAGAGATCAAAAGCAAAAGGACAAAAAAGGTGTATGTGGCAAAATGTAAACTCCAAACAAAGCTGGGTTCGCTACACTGTATCAGAGGAGACTGACTTTAGGAGAGGCCCTTCCGAAGATAAAAAGGAGAATTTCACAAGAAAACGGGCCAGTTTAACAAGATATAACCACCTTAAACCTGTGCGTTGTTAATAACATAGCTCCAAAATAAAAGACAAGAACTTGATAGGAGAAATAAACAAATCTACAATTACAGTGGGAATTATCATTCCTTTCTTGTAATAATCAACAAAAAGATTTAAGACAGGAGAATATGTACAACCTGAAAATCGCAGGTAGTAAACTGGGCCTCGCTGTGCAGACAGGACACACCGCTTCATGCAGCAAGGGTTCACCCACCAGGATGGACCCACGCTGGGCCACAGGGGGAGGCTCAGCAGATGTCACAGGACCAGAATTCTTTAGCGTGTGTCCTCCAACCACACAGGCATGAAGCTCATAAACTATAAAGCGATTACGAGGAAATCTAAAGCAGTCACGGGCGGGAGGAGAAACAACAGACATGAGAAAATGCTGGGCCTGAATGATGTGCTGAGTGTCCCCTCTGGAGTCTGGGGCGCCCCAGTCACAGGCCTGCAGGCTGCTTTGCAGGGAGCAATTGGAACAGGGCAGCACTGGTACCAGGAGGACCGACAGTATCATACCTGCACAGGTGACAATGACAACTGTGCTGCTCAGTCCTGTGGGGGAAGGAGGGAGCTGACCAACTACAGCCTCTCAGAGCGCATGAAACCCACCCCTACCTCACACCAACCAGCTCCGGACAGAGCCCAGCTAGACAGGAACAGGAACATAGAATCTGCTACAATGTAACACGGGAGACCCCCTTCAGGTCCCCCGGGTAAGCAAAGATTTCTTAAGTTGTACATAAGCACCCAGTGAAAGAAAAAGATCAAACTGAACTACAATAAGATTAAGAACATCTGCTGATCAAAAGGTGTCATAAGAAAGTAAAAAGGCAGCCAAGAGTGAGAGAAAACATTCGCAATATACATTTCTGAAAAAGACTTACACATATCGAGAATCTTAAAAATTTCTATAAATCAGTAAGAAGACAGACAACCAACTAGATTAAAAATGGGTAAGAGGACACCCACACGGGGAATAAGACATGGCAAGGCGCCAGCCTTATCTGGCATGCAGGGACTGAAAATTAAAGCCCAAATCAGGGACTACTCCTCAATCCTATCGGAAAGGCTAGAAATTGTAGGAAGGGCAGTAGATACAAAAGCCACTGAAATTTCAATGTGGAAAACAGGAAGAAGTTTGGCAAAACCCAATGACAGATGTACCCCAGGACCCGACCCCCAATACACATGGGCCAGAGGAGACGGGGGCAGCCCCATGCGACTGTGGGTGAACTGCGGTCTATTCATAGCAGAAGGTCCCTCAGCAGTGGGCATGCAGGCCACCTGCCCCCACCCTGCAGTATCGTGGGTGAGGGCAGACACGGGACATGCTACACATAGAGTAAGATTCCAGCTCCACACTTACGGACAGGCAAAATGACTCCAAAATGTTAGAGACAGACAAGCACTGGCCTCTGGGAGGAAAGCCAGCGAGGTGCCCAGGGAAGCTCTGGGTGTTGGAATGTCCCACATCCGCCCTGGACGCTGCTTCTGTGGCGGATTCGCTTAGCAAAGACCTCTCAGGCTGTCCGTGAGAATCATGTGTTTTGCGGTATGTCTACATACTCTAAACAAGTTACCAAACACATCAGTGAGAAAGAGCTCGACAACTCCAGGGAAGTGAGCAAAAAGCAGAGCAGTTGCAGAGACAGGAACACAGCGGCTTCTAAACGCACGACGCTAGGCTGACGGCAGGAAGAGGCCTGTGCTGGGCTGTGAGTGATGGCAGCTGAGCTCTGGTGGCACAGGGACCCGGCCACCGGCTCACATGCTCACGCCCTCACACCGGGACTTGCTCCTCACACACAGACACCCGGCATTTCAGAAAAGGCCACACAGGGGCCCCACCAGAAGCAATCCCTGGGGAAAGCTGGGATGGCTCAGCGGGTAAAGTGCTCGCTTTGAAGCCCCGAGGACCGAGGATCGAGGATCTAATCCCGGCCCCGGCCCATGTGGACCCACATGCTGAACTGCTCTGCTTTTTGCTCACTTCCCTGGAGTTGTTGAGCTCTTTCTCACTGATGTGTTTGGTAACTTGTTTAGAGTATGTAGACATACCCCAGTTCAGTTCTTGCCGGGACCTATGCGGGAGGCTCCCGGCCCAGTTCCTGCCCTGCACAGCCCCGTGCCCACCTGTGGAGTGAAACTATATGGAAAACTAATGTCAACTGTGGAGACTGCTCTGGGCCCTCCCCCTTCTTTCTGTCTCTCTCTGTCTCTGTTTCTCTCTGTCAAAAATCAATAAAATAAATCTTAAAAAAAAAAAGCAGGGGAAAGCCGGGACGGCTCAGCGGGTTGAGCGCTCGCTTTGAGGCCATGAGGACCGAGGGTCGAATCCCGGCTCCGGCCCAGGCAGGACCCACGTGCTGAACTGGGGAGTTCCCACAGTTCGGTTCTCTAGCTGTCTCTGTCTCTGTCTCTCTCTCTATCTGTCAAAAAGTAAAATAGAAATAACTATGCACTGAAGACAAAAAGATAATTTCTCTCTATAAATGTGAAAAGATAAAAAAAAAAAAAAAAAAAAAAGCAGCAGCAGTCCCTGGTGAGATGGTGGGGTGGCCTCAGGAGGGGGCTGGAGATGGGGGACAGGAGGGAGACCTCAGGCCCCACACAGGAGCACATTTGGGGAACAGCTGCTCAGTGTTTGAGTCGGTGCAACGCCGGCACCAGGCCCCCCACGCACACGTGCCGGCGCTCAGGAGACCCGGCGGTGTGAAGACCGCTCACCTCAGCGGCCCCTGTGTTTCCCAGACCTGCGGGACGGAGCATCTTTCGTGCTGAGCAAGGTAACTAGCTCACAGCGGCCATCGGACAGCATGTCGCCTCGTGGCCGGACCTGACCACCACCAGGTGGCCGGTGAGGCCCGAGCAGCTCACCTGGGAGGGAAGCGTGTTCTTGTGGACTTTCTTATAGATCAGAGCTGGGCAGATGAAGCAGATGAGGCTTCCCGTCGTGGCTCCTGTGAGGCCCAGGATCGTCTCCACTGGGGGCAGGGACACAGGGAGGGCTGAGGCCCAGAGGCAATGGCACGGCCCAGAACACAGCCCGGGGCAGGGACACGCCGCAGTGCCACAGGATGCCCACGGGCAGGACAGGCTTGGGTGCTGCTGCTTCCTAGCTCCAGTGCCTCAGTTTCCCTGTCAGCACCTCCACCCCCCCCACCCCACCCCCGCCATGGTGGGAGTGCAGTGAGGCAGAGGAGCATCTCCCGTGGAGCCAGCACCACGCAGGTCCCTTCAATGCTGCGCTAAGTCTGCGCAGGGCACAGGGCATCAGTGGGTTCTCAACGACCCATCTTCAGTCACCGCACCCCCTGCTGCTCGGCGAGAGACAGAGCAGGACTGTCCCAGAGCACATGGGGCCTCCGGGTGGGGACCTGTGGGCGGTGACAAGAAGCTGTCTGTCCACTGGGGGCAGGACATCTGCCGAAAAAAACTTTGCTCAGGACCCTCTCCTTTCCCTTTGGTGACAGGAAGGAAGGAGCTGCTCTACAACTGCCAGGCCTGTGTCTGCGTCGCAGCCTCTGCCCTGAGTCCAGACAACAGGGATGGGTAACGGCAAGGGGACTGCGCGGCAGGGAGCCAGTCACCGGCAGCCCTGTCACTTACCATTGGGGATCATGATCCCACCGACCATGGTTCCAAACACGACCGAGAGGGTGAGCACTTTGAACCGCAGGGGCGGCATGTAGCCTCCGGCCGCAAAGGTCCCGTCTTTTTGCTACAGAGAGAAGACACAATGCAAAGGTCTGAGACAACTGGTTCCCTCCACTGCTCCCCCGCAGGCCTGCGCCCCAGGAGGGCGACCCGGGAGGCCTGTGAGGTGTGGCTGGGCGGCCTCACGTGAGCCAGGAAGGCGCAGGCTGCTGCTCGCGCCAGGCACGGAGGCAGATTTCACAACTGCGGTTTGAAATGTTGATCACACGTCCTTCCGCTTTCCTTTTTAGAGCAAGGCCACGAGAGACTGACCAGTGCCACGCGGTACGGAAACCAGAGCACGGCCCGTGAGACGCCCGCGTGCTGCAGGACCACTCTCACATACGGACATGCTCACCACGCCCCCTCGCCTCCACGCAGCTGCTGGTGCACCGGCAGGAAGGAGAACAGGCCAGCACCCCTGCGCCTGCTCTCATCTGTGAGCGCGGGCGTCAGGCTGTAGGACCAGATGAGCGCATAGGAGAGAAGCTTCTAGAACAGCGCTGGGCACCCCGGGGGGCCAGGGGGGCTGACCGTGAAAACACCACTCAGGCGAGGCTGCAGGACTTTGCAGAACCAGAACCACAAGCGCTGGTCCCCAGAACCGGCTCCTGCACAGGCGGCTCCCGAGGAGCTGGGCCGGAATCCCTGACCCACAGTCCAGGGAAGGGGCAGTCGGGTCTGGATCCCTGACCCTGCTGTGCTAGAAGGTCACCCAGGAAACAGTCCAGGAGAGGAAGGGGGGAGGCTGTGTGCATGAGGTCATGAGAGGTACCCATGAGGTCAAGGGTTAAAGGGCAGCAACAACCAGAACATCCAACCAGGCTCATGAAGGTACAAGGGCACAGAGATGCAGTGGGTTTCTATGGAAGCACACAGAAGACAGAACGGAGCTGCCGCTCTGGTGCGCGGACGCCGGACGCCGAGTGGGCCCCACGAGGATGACGGCACATAGGTGGCTTTACCCCGATTTAACTTCGCCTCTAACGTCAATGCTGATTTTTCAATTAAAACATTAAAAAGTGCCAAGGACAGAGACACAGATGCTGCTCACATACGACGTGCATGTCTGCATCACACAGTGAAAGCCGGAAGCTGGCCACCCACAGGGTGCAGGAGCCCAGGCACACAAGGTGCTCTGCCACCGCCCCCCAGGGACAAAGTGCAAGGTCCTACCTGGCGTGGTGCCCTGGTGCCCAACCACGGCCCGCGCCCCACGGTCCCCACACGCCTCACCCCCCTGGACTGCTCCCGTGGAAGTGACGGGACATGGGCCCAACCTGCCTGGACATAGCAGAGCCCACGGCCCACGGGTGAGAGCCAATCCCTAGTTGTCCCAGCGGACAAAGCTTCTTGTCACCTCCCCAGGTCTCCAAAGTTGGTTTGAAACAATAATCCCAACAGAAAGGTTTCCCTTTAACGGAAGAGTCTGTGTTTGGCTGGGGAAGCCCTGTCCCGGAGGGACCACCATCCAGAAGGAGATCGATCACACCCCCGCGAGCTCACCTGCTGCTCGAACAGCAGTGTGTTCAAGGCCTGCCGACACGGCAGGATCATCATGGGGAAGCCCACGGCCACCGACATCATGAAGCCCGCCTGGATCGTCTGGGTCACAAGGTTGGAGGGGAAGTGCGTCAGCACGTTGCCAGCGATGGCCTCGGTGAAGCTCACGTAGCCCAGGAAGCCCACCTGCAGGGGCAGCGTGGGGGCGTGGTGGGCCGCTCACTCCCAGCAGCGGCAGCAGGACCACCCCCCCACCCCCCACCCCCCGCAAACCACCCTCCTGGATCCAAAGGGTAACTGCCTAACGGGCAGGGTCCCACACGGCATCTCACAAGAACAGGGCGCTCAGGAAGCACAGCGTCTGCGCCAAGGGGAGGAAGGCAGGGGGCCGATCTCACTGCCACCTGAGCCGGGGCACCATGGGGACAGCCGTGGTCCCGTGGACAAGAACCCCGTGGGCAGCAATCTGCTCGCACTAGCTATAAACGGGGGCTGTAAGGAGCTGAGGGAGGTGGCATCACGCTGGGCGCTGCCACCAGCGACACCGGAGCGGAGGGGAGGGCGCAGCGGGGTCCTACCATGACGTAGAAGGTGGTGACCACGTTGAGGGAGGAGGCGAATATGGAGCTCATGGTCTTCACAGAGGGCTCGTCCAGGCTGTCGTAGGTGGGCAGGACCTGGCTGTGTCAACACGAGCCCTTCACAAAGCAGGTTCTGGAGGGCATGCCCTCCGCGCTGCCCGCCCCCAGGGCCCCAGGCCAGAGCCTGGGACAGACACCTCCCCACCCACCACAGAACTCAGAGCCACGCCCCCAGCCCCCCACACGGGGCGCAGCGTGCAGGGTACGCGCTCCCTGTACACACTTGACAAGCGCCCCAGAGCGAAAGGCCGTCTGTTGCGCGGAAGCAGGAGCGTGACCGCTCCGGGGAGGGCTGGGCTGGGCTGCAGCAGCCATGCTCACACGGGAAGCAAGCAGCGGTTCCGGCACCGCTGTCAAAAGACTGGAAAGTTAAACAAACACAGGCAGGCCTGGACGCCTGCCCATCTCTGCACCTCAGCGCGGGCGCTCAGCGCCGCAGGGAAGGAGACAGGAGACGACAGGGAGTGGCTTCTGTCCCAGGCCCAGGCCAGCCCTGCGCTGCAGCCAAGGGAGGGAGGCGCGCCCACGTGGGTGCTTCTGGGGGGGGGGGGCGGGGGAGACGGCGGGAGGTCTGGATGAGGCCCCTGGAGGACGAAGCTGCACTGGGGGCATCCAGACAAGCAAGCCCCAGAGGTGAGTGATGGGGCAGGTCCCAGTGGGGCTCACAGACAGCCCCCAGGCACCGAGGGGGTGCACTGAGAGTCATCGGCAATGAACAGACAAGCACAGCAATCTGAGGAGCTGACCCCCAAAACTGCCTTCAGAAGGCGAAACGGAAACGGAGAGGACACGCTAACTGCACCGTAGAGGAAACATGCGAGCAGGTGGGGCCTGACTGGCAGAAGCCGACACTGTTAGCCCACTCGTCACACTGTCATCGGGCCCCCTCCCCCAGTGGGCCAAGGGTCGGCCACAGGCCTGTGCAGCCCAGGGGGGTGGCTGTGGACCCCGGGGGAATGGCACAGACGTCTCACTGACCGGCTCCCCTCCCCCACACCACACGCACAACAACCACAGGGCGGGGGCTGCATGCGACAAGTGTAGAAAGGCCAGGGCATCGGCCCCCTCCCATTCTGCCTGTGCTCCAGGGACCCTGATGGCAGGAACCACAAACCCCCACGGTGGCTGGCCCACCTCAGCACCCTACAACGTAACTGCTGTCACTGATCATAAAGGGGACACAGAACAGCGAGAGTGAGGCAGGTTCGGTGGAAACCAAGCTGCCAAGAGAGACGAGACGAGGGGACAAAGTTAAAATGTCGTACACGGTGTAAGCGCAGCGGGGCGGACATACTCTGTGTCACACTGGGCTACTGTGGGCGCGGCCGTGCCCACCGGGCAGCAGGGCCTGCTCAGCCGGGCCCTGCACACAGACCAAGCCTTTCCCCACGGGATCTACGCCCCCTCTGAGCGCGTCACCATCTGGGAGGGCCTGAGTCACTGGCTCTCGTCTCGGCTGCAAAGGCAGCGCTGCTGGAATCGTGGGGACAGCCTGATCCACACGGAGCTCAGAGTGCCAGGGGGAAGGCACCCGGTGCATGTGCACACGCCGCTGTGAGCACACACACGCACACAGGCCGCTGTGAGCACATGCATGCACACACACCGCTGTGAGCACACGCACGCGCACAGGCCCGCGGCAGCCTGCAGTCCACGTTTGTGCAGCTTCCCTTACACATTCTCACACCGCCAGCCAGCTTTTGGCAAAGCCCTCGGGATGCCGCGCCTCAGATGGTTTGGGCTGATGGGAGCTCCCCACAGCCAGCTCTTCTCGCCGGGGATTTGGCACAGAAGGTGCTCTCACCAGCAGTGCCGGCAGCGGGAGCGCGGGAACACAGTCAACTTCTCTATGTGAAAAATAAACTACAACTGTCTCCCTCCGGGCGGAGGGGGGAAGACCTGACTCTGCGGCGGCCTGTGCCGTCCAATCAAAGAAAACGATGACAGCCCATCATGGCCCCACGCCGGCCCCGCCCACATCCCACAGGCCCCGCAGGGCCGGGGAGCAGGCGGCACTTACGACTGGCAGGCGAAAGACATGCCGAAGATGGGGATGCAGCGGAAGACGCCCTCCCAGCGGACGTAGCTGACGCGCCGCAGCCACTGCCCGCTGAAGAGGCCATGCTTGAGGGAGGACAGCAGGATCTGTGAGGAGGAGAGGGGCAAGCACAGGCAGGGCTCGGACCCGGGGCCGCACCTTCCCAGTCGGCGCCCTCTGCTGGGCCACACACTGGCCCAGGGCTACCGCCCGTGCACGGATCACATAGCAGACAGCAAGCAGTGAGGCCCACCCGCCTGACCACCCCAGTAGCCTCAGGAGACAGGATGGTCCCCAAACTGGACAGGACCTTGCCAGCCGCAGATGGACATGATGAGGCAGTGGGTCACTGTCACAGGCTGAGAGATGCTGCGACCCCGCCCTGTGCTAGGTCTTCTAACAAAGCTCACTGCAGAGATCTCCAGGGTCCACCCCCCAGGAAAGATCAGTTCTGACCTTGCCCATGATGGGGGTCCTGCCTGGCCTCCAAACAGCTGGTCAGAGCCAGGTGTCCCGAGCCTCAGCTAGCTACACACGGAACCCCCCACCCCACCCAGTCACTCGGAAACACTCACGGAGAAAACCACGTCCCCCGTGACCAACCGCTAACACTGTGACTCCCAGACACAAACCCACAGGCGGCTCTGCCCCTGACACAGCAGCGGCCTCACCTTCACGTCCCAGGGGACCGGCTTCGGGCCTGGCCCTGGATGCAGCCTGCATCCCCCGGGGCTTGTGGGCACACCCATCGCATGGCTTCCCAGGCCCTTGGCTACTTTCTCGCCCGCCCCTGGCGGCCGCGGGCAGCCCGACACTCACCACGAACATGAACAGGGAGTAGAAGACGAGGGCCATCGCGCTGAAGGACTGGATGGAGGCCATCAGGTTGCGCTGCAGGCTCAGCGGGAGCACGAAGCACAGGGACACCAGGAAGAGCAGGAACACGCGGGACGTGCCGGTCACCTGCGGGCCGAGCGCGAAGCTGGGGGGGCCGCCCAGGATGTGCCCTGTGCTTCCAGCCTGAGGCCGGGGCCCGACCCCGGGCCCTCCTGCTCCCGGACTTGGAGGGGGTCACGTGAGCATTCCAAGACACAAGGCCCCCAAGGGGTCCTTACCTGGAGCCCGAGCAGCCGGGCGAAGTTGGACCCCAGGTCACCGATGACAACGTAGAAGGCGATGCAGGTGCCCAGCATCAGCCCAATCATGCTGCAGAGAAGGGAGCGGTGGTTCTGAGGGCAGCTCACAGGAGTCCTCACAGGTCCTCAGCCCTGTGCCCGCGGTCCTACAGGGGACCCTGACGCCAGGCCTGATCCTCGCCAGACCCCGGCTGGCACGTGACACCCCAAAGCCCAAGCTGAGTGAAAGAGGGGACTGCACACTAGGGTCTAGTCCACAGGACCTGGGCGTGTGCTGTGGAGTCCTCTGTTTTACTTGGAATGAACACTGAGCAACACCGCACTCTCCTTTATGAGATTTTATATTCTTCTCCCCACAGGAAGTTCTGAACGTTCTCTCAGGTGCCACAAAAGTGCACCGTGGTGTCAGACAAGTTACAGGACAACCAACAGCTTTCAAAGAGGCTCCTTGCTCTGGGTTTATGATTCCTGAATTTTGAAGCCTAAAAGGGCAATCTCTCAGCAATTTTTCATCTCATAAAATTTTACTCCAAAGAGAGAGAAAAAAAATGGCATTTCCAATTTAATGCTACCTTCAGGCAACGGTGTCTGGGGGGGTGGGGCAGACAAGTTCCGGGACCAACACTAAGCCAACTAAGGCCGAGGGCGCACAACTTTGCTGTGTTTTGGAGTTTCTCACTTTTCCATTTTCCTCAGTGAGATTTAAATAAGGCTTTTAACCTTGACACTAATCACTTTAAGGGTATAACGAATTAAGCTTTAAAATATTTAGTAAGTAACACATCAGAAAGACATTGCAAATTATAAACCAATCCACATCTGAAACATCACCGTTCACTGTGTAACAGTCGTCACGTTTCTCTTTGGCTACAGAGGGAGGGAGAACAGAGAGAAGCACACAGCCAAGGCCCCGCCTACCTGGTCTCCACCAGCATCTTCCCGGCTTTTCCGTAGGCGTGCCACGCTAGTGCAGAAGAACAGAGAATGAATGCTCAGCCCAACAGCGGCAGCAGCACATCAGTAAAAACGTTTCTGAGAGAAGCTGTGGGCCTGTAGTTTCATAGTATGTGTAAGGGGGATTATTTTATTTTGGTCCCGTGTTTTTTTTTCAGGTCTACACTCACCAAATGAAAACCACATTAAACAAGAACAAAGCAAGGGAAGACAGGTTGGGTTTTTTTCACTCAAAAAAAGAAGAGGAAAAGTAAAAGCATCCCTGCAAAGTAACCATTTTCCCACAGGCACACAACCAGAAAGAGTTCTGCCCTAGGGAGTCCCTTCTGGGGAGGTTGGCCTGGAGTGGAAGCTGCCGGTGCCCATGGGCCCGGGTGGCAGGGGACAGAGCTGAGAGGTGCCCAGAAGGCCAGTCAGCCTCAGCCCCAGCCCACCCAGTATTCACAGCGTGCCCCAGAGGGTGTGGCTGAGGACGTGTGCTCACCCTCCATGACTTGAGGAGAACGTATGGCACTTTGGGACAGGAGGGGCTGAGCGCTCCCGGGCCTGCCCCATTTCAAGGTAAACAGTGAAGGCTGTGACAGGGCATCTCGCACACATGCCTCGTGCGCCTTGCACACCTCGCACATCCTACAGTGGAGAGCAGCTGCCAGCTGCTTCCTGGGCACAGTACTGCTTCAAGCTGACTCCGCAAGGCCCCACCCAGGACCTAACAGTGGCAGACACCCCCGCGTCATCCCAAGTCCAACAGGACAAGGGCAGAGGGAAGTTCCAATTTCCCGGGAGCAACCACAATGGATGCGTATGACAAGACGGCCCAGCTTCCAGCCCCTTGTCCCTCCTTGACGAGCCAGGGTTCTCTGGAGATTTGGGACACAGGACACACCCAGCCAGGGTCAGTGAGTCCAACGGACTGGTCGCTGCTTTCCAATCACTCAGGAAGAGGCGTGGCGCTGCCAGCAGCAGGACATTCTGGCCGCCGGGCCGGCCCCACTGGCTGCGGGCGGGCAGAGCAGATGCCCCCGAGAGGCAAAGGCGAAGGCTTCCACTCCGGTCCCTCTGGCCTCCCTGGCCATCTGACTGCCGGACGGAGCCTCACATCTCACAGAGCCCGTGCCCATCACGGGGCAACCTGGACCTGGCAGAGGCTGCCGAGAGCAGTCAAGTGAGAGCTTCAAGAGCTACGAACTCCAGAGAGCAGGCAGCTGCCCAAGGCCACGCCAGGCAGCACAGCCTGCACACCGAGGGCCCTGAATGTGGCCACCCCACTCCCTTTCCTTCTCCAGAAGGGAACTCAGCATCTGCAACATGTTCTAAATGCCCAGAGCACCTGCCAGAAAATTCCAGGGCACCCGGCACCTGAATCAGAGGAGTCAGAGGAAGCGGGAGGAGCGCCCCCGGCAAAGCCAGAGGACAAGGCGGGGCAGGTCACTTCCTCACCCGCATGATGCCGGAGGGGGCAGCCTCCAAGGCACCACCCCTGCTGAGAGGGGCCTGGTGTCCTGAACTCCCTGTCCTCCCCCCTCCTTCACTGGGGCCAGCCCCCACATGCACACCCACCACGAACCCCACTGTGGATGTCAATCAAAGGCCTGGCATCCTCCCTTGAGGCTATTGCAACACAGAGCTGGTGCTGAGCCCGGCCCTGCTCACTGACCCCGCAGCAGCAGGCAGGGATGGGGAGCATGCACCAAACCTGCTGTTCAAGTTCGGGGAGCCTCAACCCAGCCATCCCAAAGCCAGGCCCTGGATGGCGTTTGTCCCCACTGCCATCTGCGCAGAGGACAATAAACATCTGCGGGATAAATGGGGGCAGGAGGGTGTAAAGCCCCCTGGGCGTGAGAAAGCTCAGTTTTATGGCCCTCATTTCCCCAGCCAAGCAGCCACGTGTGTGGATCACACATCCCAGGACAGACGAGAACAACTGCTCTGAACAGGCCTCTGCGGGCCTTACCCCAGCCTAGGAGGGTCGGTGGGCAGTCGTGTGCCAGGAGTACCATTGTCACACCCAAGGGTTCAGAGGTGTGAGCCACACTCGCAACAGCACAGGGTCTGGGGTGCAGGCCCTGACTAGCTCGTACTTCTGTGCATCTTCTGAAAATGGGGTTCAGAAAAGTCTACATCAGAGGTGTCCAACCTTCTGGCTTCCCTGGGCCACATGGAAGAACTGTCTTGGGCCACACACACAAAATATACTAACAATAGGAGCTAAAAAACAAATCACGAAGTTTAGGAATTTGTGTCGGGCCGTGTTCCAAGCCATCCTGGGCCGCGTGCGGGCTGCGGGCCGCGAGCCAGACAAGCTGGTCTACGTGAAGGGAGGGCACACAGGGTAAACAGCGGTCAGATGTGGATGGAAGTCACAGAAGTAGCCCAGAAGTAGCACCAGAACAGCACAAACACGAACACCAACAAAAAAAATCCACCAAACTGGCAAAGTCCGGCAGATGCCACACGCTGTGACCACGCCCTGCAACCGCACCCCATGACCACGGCCAGGGGCTAAGCAAATGGCTTCTGGCAAACTCCCACCCACCCACCCAGAACCCCTACAGCTTAGATGGGCTACTTGCTCACGCCCTGCCTGGGCGCTCCCACACTAACCCACACTGTCCCCATCTCCTCGCCCCCGAAGCTGCCTGACACCTGAGGACCCAGCCGATGACGTGTGCAGGGGACCTGCTGACCCAGGCTGTCTGTCCCAGCCTGTGGCACCTGGGTGCAGCGGGCTCTCCTCTCGGGCCACCCTGTCTGGCCCCAGTGCCAGCTCTTGGAGGCGTCTCTCGCCCAGGACACGGAGGATGGGAGGCAGGCCCTAACAGCCCCAGGAGCCGGCCCCGGGCACTGACCAGGGGGAGGGAGCTTCACAGCTCTTCCCGTCTGGGGCTCCAGCTCCGTTCCAGGGGCTGGACCCTCCATTTCTGAGCCACAGGACCCAGACTGAGTCAAGACAAAGGGCAGCTGACAGACAGGGGACCTGGTGGAAGCCATCTTGTTTGGTACCAAAAACACAACGGGAGGCCACAGGTGGGTTCGAATCCTTTTGATTCCAGCTAGAATTGAACTGCGGTCACCCCAAGCAGTTAAACCACGTGGAAAGGTGTCCATGAACAAACCTGCTTCTCAGTCTCTCACATCTAGCCAAACCGGTCGGCCTGCCCAAGGACTTTCTAAGAATAACAGACAGACAGCTGTCAAAACCCCACGCCTCCCCGTCTAGGGTCACTGGCCCACTTTCAGGCACAGTAAAGCATTTCCTGGGGCATGGGCCACAGGAACTGCGCCATCCTGAGACCCTCGGGGGGGATAAAGGGTCACCCCGCAGGCCCTAGCCCTGCAGGTGGAGGAAGGGGCCGCCCTGGCGCACATTTCACCCCACATAAATCAGGCCTCACCCCGGGTCAAGTCTAGCGGTAAACTTCACTTCATCAGGGGGCTCCGACTACACGTCTGACAGCACCATCCTCATCACGAAGGAAGAAGGAAGCTTCTCTCAGCCCTGAGGTCAGCTCGTGCCCCGGTGCCCACGCAAACTGAACAGAATGGAAGGAACCAGCGGCCATGCTGCCGGAAGCCCACACATGGCTCTTGCGGGTGTCTTTGTTTTGTTTGGCCCCATCTCCCCCACCCCCCGCCGTGACAGCTTCATGCAGAGAGCCGGGGAAGGTCCTGGGGGTCACCTGGCTGGGGGGGTCGGGTGCTTTCATCGGGAGGCCAGGCATCTTCCCCAGACACCCACATGGCCGGCTCCTGAGCCGCAGGTACTGGTATTCCAGCACCCACACGGGATTTCCTGAGAACAAAATACAGGGCCCAAGGCCCCACAGGGGGAGTGTGGCCTTTACAGGGCAGCCCAAGGGCAGCAGGAAAGTGCAGGCCTGGCCCCTGAGCCAAGCTGCCCCAGCCAAGATTCCCAACTGAAAGGAAGCAGAGAATGCAGCCTTCCCTCCCTCAGCCGAACTCAGAGGAAGGAAGAACTGAAGGAAATGAAACTGTAACCGGAAGCATCAGGGAACAGATAACCCGCTGGGCAGAACGGCAGCTAGGTCCCGGCTCCCAGCCTGCCCCGGGAGTGAGCTCTGACATTAGGAGTGGGGAGGTAGAGCGAGCAGGCCTCTGGGACTCAGGAGGGGCAGACCACAAGCAAGTTCACAGGGGGCTGGGGGGCTGCCAGTGCTGCCTGAATTCCCAGGGCGCCTCCGTGTGTATCTGCGTAAAGGAGAACAGGGGCAGGAGGGAGACTTCGCCTCCGACCCGTTCCTATCACCTCCATTCTGAAGCGTGTGATCGCAGTAACCGGTTTTTTTTAAGTTGCACTACATTTTACAGCAAATGGGGGAAATGCCACGGAAGGAACTCTGAAACTACAGCGAATAAGAAAAGTGAATACAGGCGTGAAGCCCCGCCCCCGGAACCCGAGCAGGTGCCTCAGGGAGGGGCAGAGCTGGCCGGCGCCTCACCCAGGCCGGCGTAGGTCCTCCGCTTGCTGAGGCTGGCCGATCTCACCAGGAACATGCAGGACTGGTGCGTCATCCACGCGCAGAGGACCAGGAGCAGGGCTCCCAGGACGATGCCGCACTGGGAAGGTAGCAGAACAAGAGATGCTGACAAAATAAAACCACCCCCAGTCTGGACTGCACCCTGCAGGGTGTGTCTGTGGCTTCCAAACCCCCTACTCCCCCCGCCCCCAGTACTGAAAGGGACGGTTTCCCTGCATGTGGGGGCCACACGCTTTGTCCGTGCAGAACCTGAAAGAGCGCCGAGAACGCATGAACAGCTGGGAGGTGTCTCCCCAGTGGCTGCACACCCCTACAGCATCCCACCTTCTACCACTTGGGCTACAGCTACAGTGTAAACACATTCTGGAAAAAGGGGTACAAAAATGACATGTATGCCTTTTCCTTATAAGTTAAACAGACATTTACCCTCTGACCCTGCAACTACACTCCTAGCTATTTACCCAAGAGAAATGAAATTGCGTTCATGCACAACCTGAATGCCAATGTTGATAGCGGGTTTATCTGTAACCCCAAACTGAACAAACAATCCGAACATCCTACTAGTATCTACTGGAGCTGAACGTACACACAACCTACAATGCAGCTCTTGGCTCGAAGGCAAACGCCCTACAGACACACAGACACAGAGTGGGAGCCCATGCGTGGGTGCTCACAGGGCTCCAGACAGGAAACGCCCCACGTGCCCAGCAGGGGCTAAAGAGTAAAGAAATCGTGGTGTATCCACACAATGGAATACTAGCCAGGCATTGAAGGGACACACAGTGCGATTCTATTCACTGACGTCTGGTGCGAGCTGTGGACAGGTGGACCCTTCAGCAGGGAGCAGGGGTTGGAGGGGTGCTGACTAGGCTGAGTTCCTCAGTGTGGGTGCCAGTTCCATGTGTTTGTTCCCGTCGTGAAAAATTCCTAAAAGCACACCCAAATGTGTGCACTTTTTTAACAGTACCAAAAATGACTAAAACCAAACAAACAAAAAACAACCAAAACCAAACTGTTTTAAATGATATGGCTTCCAGACCCTAAAAACTACCGTACACATCCCCAAGTTGCCTGCTTGCTTCCTGCAACGCCCAATGCTGTGGTCAGGGGCTTCCCTGGGAGAAAGGGAGTCTCCAGGCCCTGGGGTCAGGTGAACGCTTCTAGCACTGAGGCACAGGCCCTTCCTGAGCAAGTCAGCCCTGCCCTCAAACTCTGTGGACAGCCGAATCTCCTGAGCACCAACGCGTATTTCTCAGGCATGCACAGAGACCTGCCACCGTGGCATATCCCACACGGGTACTGAGGATGGCAGCAGGGGTCGTACAGAGGCACAATCAGCCAACTACATGACCCAAGATGCAGTTCTGCACCTGGCAAGTTGCAATGCACTCTGGGACAAGAAGCCCTTTCAGAAACACCAGGGGCTGGCCACCCACGCTGGGATCCACAACACCCAGGTACAGATGTTGCCCCAGGGGCCCAAGAAGCGCCAGCTCAGCTCTCCACAACTGCCCGAGGATGCTCCACCCTCCTGCCAACATGCGCGTCAACCCTGTCACACAGCAACTGCTCACAAGGGAACCCTAACCACATTCTTGCCCAGACAGGCTGGAGTGCTCCCGGCAGAAGATTGAACTCCCCAGTTCAGAGATGCCAGGACAGCGCAACAGGTTGAGCGTCTGCCTTGGAACCTCGAGGCCTGGGATCAAATCCCAGCCCCGGCCCGTGCAAATCCACATGAACTGCAAGGCAACTGCTAACCACCAGGATGGCAGTAAAAGTTCTCACCTCCCATGCGGGAGGCCCCCAGTTTGGTTCTGCCCCACGCAGTCCCACGTCCACCCGTGTGGAATGAAGGAACTGTCACAGGGAATGATGTGCAACTATGGAGACTGCTCTGGGTCCTCCACCCTTCTTTCTCTCCTTCTCTCAAAAACAAATCTTAAAAAAAAAAAAAAAGAAATCCCCAGATTAAAACAAATTTTTTTGCTGTTTTTATCTAAAAAGATGCTAACTGGGAAAGCCGGGGTGGCTCAGTGGGTTGGGTGCTCACTTTGCAGCCCTGGGGACCGAGGTTCATATCCCGGCCCCGGCCCGTGTGGACCCATATGCTGAACAGGGGAGTACCCCAGTTCAGTTCTCACCGGGGTGAGACCCCGACCCAGTCCCTGCCCTGTGCAGCCCCACGCCCACCTGTGGAATGAAACTATGTGGAAAAACCGATGATGTGCAACTATGGAGACTGTTCTGGGCCCTCCCCCTTCTCTCTGTCTCTGACTCTGTATCTCTCTCTCTGTGTCAAAAACAATAAATAAATCTTTAAAAAAAAAAAAAGATGCTAACTATGAAAAGTGCCCATTTTTAGTTCAGGAATGTCTAGCATATTTTCATTTTTCTACCTCTTCGGTTTCGTCACCCAAGACTAGTCATGGCCTGCCTAACAGCCACCTGTCCTTCCCCGTGTCTCATCGCCCCCCAAACTCGGGCAGCGGTGCCCCACGGGGGGTGGGCAGCAACTCTGCCCTTGGACGCAGAAAGCTGAGAAGGCAACAGTTAGGAAGTTACCCAGTGTGATGATTCCAGCAACCTGCATTTTCTAAAGTACTAAATAAATGCGTTTATTAGTGGACTTATTTAAACGGAAGCCAAAAGCATCCACGCCTCAGAAACGGTGACTCTCTTTCGTGCAGTATTTAATGTTGGGTGACACCTTTTTTTTTTTTAATATTCCAGATTTTTTTCCAACTGAGGTCAGCATCTGCCGATTGCAAAATGCACAGAGGGTTAAGTGTGCAACCTGGCGAACTCCACCATCACCCGGTAACCCAGGCCCCACACAGTTCCAAGGCCTGGGGGGCTTGCCACGTGCAAGCAGGGGTCGGGGTCTTCAAGAACAGAGACGAGGGGCATGGAATCCCCGGGTCCCTGTCCACGTTTGCTGCGTTTGGCGCTTCGGTCGTATTTACTGTGCGGGACCTGCTTGCAGCTCGCGGAGCCGCCCCCTCCCAGCCCCGGTCGCACCCGGCGCGGTGAGCACAGGGCCCGGGGCGGGGTGGGCCCGGGGCGGCGCCCGCTGCCCGCTGGACTCACCTGTTTGAAGCAGAAGGGCATGGTGAGGACACTGACCCCTACTATGCTGTTCACTATGTTCATGATCAGCCCCCAGTTGGAGGCGGCGGCCGCGGCCATAGCGCGGGGCCTGGGGCTCAAGGGGCAGACGGGCGGCTGCCCGGAGGAGGAGGCCTCGCGGGAAGGCGGCGGGGCCCGTCACCCTCCAGACCCCGCCGAGCTCCAGGGCCGCCTCATAGCGTCGTCCCCAGCTCCCTCCCGCCGGGCGCCTCCGCGTCCCCGCGCCCAGACCCGGAAGAGCCGCCGGGTGCCAACCAGGCACCCCTCAGCCCAGCTTCGCGGCCGCCCCGCACCACACACTTCCGCCCGGAAGTGACGACACGGGGCGGGGCCTGCGGGGGCGGGGTAGGGCCTGGAGGGGAGGGGTGAGGCCTAGCTGGCTTGCGGTAGGCGGGGCTAGGTGGTGGGTCGCGAACCAATGAGGGACAGGATCCGGCCTGTGAGCGGGACCTGGGGGCGGGGACTGAGGGAGGCGGGGCTAGGTGGTGGGTCGCGAACCAATGAGGGACAGGATCCGGCCTGTGAGCGGGACCTGGGGGCGGGGACTGCGGGAGGCGGGGCTAGGTGGTGGGTCGCGAACCAATGAGGGACAGGATCCGGCCCGTGAGCGGGACCTGGGGGCGGGGCCTGCGGGAGGCGGGGCCGGGCTCCGCGCTGGTTCTTGGACGGAGCTGGGGGCTCGCCCTGCAGATTCCCCGACCTGGAAGGGCTGTGAAGGGCAGGGAGGGTCGCCGCCGCGCCCTCCGGAGAGGAGCCGGGTCTCGAGGGCTCATTCAGCAGATTTCGGAGAGGGTGCTTGGTGTCCTAGGCGCGGGTGCGGGAGCCTGAACCGTCAGAACCGAACCTTTCACCTGTTCCGAGGAGTTAGCACCTACGTTTTCCTAGTGAGACGCTCAGGCACAGAGAGGTTTGGTGACTCCACTGAGGTCGCAAAGCTCCTAAGAGGAGGCGTGGGGATCTGCTCCCCCGGCCGGGGCCCTTCAGAGCTGCACTGTGAGCAGTGGGAGGAGAGACTCTTAACATTCTAATATTAAAAGCACAAAGGAAATGCTGCGAGAGGACAGGAGAGGTAAGCATAGGACCAGAGAAATCTAGGAGGGCTTCAAGAATACGGTGGCTGGGGAAGCCGGGATGGCTCAGTGGGTTAAGTGCTCACTTTGTAACACCCAGGACCGAGGATCGAATCCCGGCCCCGGCCCGTGCGGACCCATATGCTGAGCTGGGAGCTCCCCCAGTTCAGTTCTCTCTCTGCCTCTGTATCTCTCTCTCTCTCTCTCTGTCTGTCAAAAATAAATAAATAAATAAAAATATATTAAAAAAAGAATACGGTGGCTTCTAAGCTTGAGGGACAGAGGGGAGTGGAGGATGGAGAGGGTTTTGAGAAGGGGAGAAAACAGGGCAGGGCTCTGACCCATCTGTGAATTCCTGGCACAAATGTGTCCGCTGAACGGATGGGCAGAGACAGGAGGGCAGGGCCAGGCATTCTCAGGGAGAAGCCAGCAATTCCAAGCCGGCGGGGCCCACGCACAGGGAGAATGGAAGGCTGGTGGGTGAGGTCATGGGGGGACCTGTCTGTAAGCTCATGTCGGGAGCAGAAGCTGATTCCTCAGCTCCAGGCAGCTCTCTCCCACCCCCAGGCACCAGGGGAATAAGAGGAAATGCAGTGTAAAGAGTAATTCAATGCAGAACCAAAATAATAAATGCCATTTATTCATTTTATATAAATCGAGCCTGCATTCTATCACCTGCTTTTTATTAATTGTGTAATTTTTATGAAATATTATGCATGCAAGACAGGACATTCATAACCTAAATGTATGTTTTAACAAAGAACAATAAATACTCGTGAACCCACCATTTAGCTTTAAGACAGAACATCAGCAGGAACTTAGAGATTCCCTTTGGTTCCTCCATTAAGTCCACCTTCTTCCCCTCTTCATGGCCATCCTGACATCATCATTATCCAGATTTTATCAATTCACTACTTTTCCTTAAAGGTTTATCCCCATATGACTATATCCCTAAACAGCTATGAGGAAGATTAGTAGTTGTCTCTTAACATTTTTTTATTCTATCTTCCAAATTTTGCTAATATACATGGCTTCCTAGAATAAAGAACACGCTTCCCAGCCTCCCTTGCAGCTAGGGGTGGTCATGTGACTAAGTTCTGACCATTGAGGAGTGAGTAGAAATGACAGAGGCAACTTCTAGGTATGTGCTTAAAAGGAGGGGTCTGTCTCTTCTTTCCCCTGCCTTCATCCTGCCGCTTGGAACACAGAGGTGATGGTGGAAAGCCGTCTCGGGCCATGTGAACTATGGCAGAGGTGGAGCAACAGCCAGAAGGAGCGTGGATCCCTGGGGCACAGCATGGAACAGGGATGCCATCCCAGCCCCTGACTTCCTCCTCCCCCAGACTGCTCCAGGAGGGGCAGACAAACCACCTCATTCAAGCCAGTCTTATCTTGGACTCTATTGCAAGAAGCCAAAGCTATAGCCTAACGAATTCCATAGTGTAGTACGGTAGAGCTTTTTGCATTTTTGACCCCTATACTAATGGATTCACCATCCTACTGCAAACGCTCTGAGTCATTCACTCTCACTCTTGTGTGGAAATCTGTTGTTTAGAAAGCCCAGTGAATATGTATCCATTCTCCTGCTGAGAGCACTGGACTTGTTTCCAATTACTTGCCATTATAAACATGATGCAGGGACGTTATGGTACCTGTCTCCTTAATCTGTTAAGTGTTTCTCCAGGGCAAACTGCTGTGAGCCTATGCATACCTTCGATTTTACTAAATATTGCCAGATTACTCTTCAAGGTAGTGGGAGGAATCCTTTCTGGTTTACATCAGAGGCTGGAAAGCTTGCGCTGTAAAGAGTCGGACAGCAAACATCTTCTGCTTTGCAAGCCATGCATTCTCGGTCACAACTGTTCAATTCTGCCTTTGTTGCCCGAAGGCGGCCCTGGAGGATACATATTTATTTACAAAAGCATTGGTTGGCCCAGTTTGGCCGGAGAACCAAAGGCTGTGGACCGACCCTCCTGCTCTACCCTGTCATCAACAATTGGTATCATTAATTTGGCCAATGCAGGGAATAAAATGGAATGTCAATGTGGTGGTTTTAATTTGTTCTCCATAATTACAAACGAGGTCAATCTGCTCATATTTTTATTGTCCGTTCTTATTTCACTTCCTTCCCCCGAGCGGGGCTGAGGGAGAGAGTGTCTTCCCTCTGATGGGGGAGTCCAGCACGGTGCCTGTGGGACCGGCCCCTGGGGACCCTGTGGGCCACATTAGGGCAAAGAAGACACTAGTACAGACCCAAGCCCAGGCTGGCCTGCACCCAAGCCTTGGGGGCCTGGTGTGGCCCTCTGGAGACCTGGTTCCCAGCAGGGCCTCCCTCCCCCTTCCCGGGTGTGAGTGGGGAGCTCTCAGCCAGGTCCAGGCCCGTCAGGGAGGGGCTCAGGCGTGGCCAGGCTGAGCTGGGGTGACTTGTGACTTTGTGGTGTCCTGGAGCTCAGACAAGAAGCTGCAGATTATAACCTTGGCCACCAGGAGGAAGCTGCCCCTGCATCTCATGATCATCTTGTAAAATCAAGGGGGCGGCGGAGGATTCACCGAGATGAAAAACCTGCTTTCACCTGTATTTTCTTCCCCTTTTCTAAAAATTCCAGACGCGAGGGGAGCGCTGCCCAGACACATAGGTGCGGAGTCGCAGGTCCGGACACGGAGCCCAGGAGCCCTCCCTGCCACCTCCGCACAAGGGGACCCCCGCAGGCCTTGGGGCTGGAGGCAGACCTGGGCGAGGGGGCAGTAGGCGACCTCTGAGCACCTTCTCAGTGTGGCTGATCTCCTGACACGGGGACAGGCCAGGAGCTGCCTGGACCCCAGTGGTGGCAGGCCCAGGACCGCCTGGGCCCCCTGGCCACCCTCCGTCTGCTTGGGCCTGGCTGAGAGCCCAGCACACCCAGCCCTCACTGCATCCTGCCTGGCGCATGCTCTGCAGGACAGGGCAGGGAGGGGCACGGGGCCTCACTCCCGCTCCCCAGGCCAGTTCCGGAGATGCCCAGAGGCTTTGAGGGTCAGTGGCCGCTTCGCCCTGCAGAAGGACGAGGGTGACAACGGTGGCCCCCACCAGGCGCATGCGTCTTGCAGGGGTGGGGGAGGGCCTGGGAGCCCCGGCTCCAGCAGCGGGGAGACGCCCGCTGGAAGGCTCCCCCGGGGGCAGCAGCCCAGGATACAGAGGTGTCACTTGATTCCCCTGAGAGGTGTGACCCACACAGAGCTTGTCCAGACACCACAAGGCCCCTGGACCGGACCCAGGCTCCAGGGACGGCTGTGACCCCAGGAGCTAGGTCGGCCCTGGAAAGTCGGCTGGTGCCCTGGCGTGGGTGTGTCCCCATCTGGGGAAGTCCCTCCTGTGCCCTCCAGGTGGCCCCAGCAGTAAATCACCGACATCTCTTTGGCAGGTTGGGGGACGGGAGCCAGGGATGGGAGACACAGCTGGGCTGTACCCAGACGCCCCACCGAGCAGCTGCGGCCCCCAGGCGCCCCGCAACGGCCGGCCCCGCGGGCCCCGGGGGAGGTATGCAGGAATGCGACAGGCCCGGGCTGGGGCAGAGCTTCTGCGGGGCCTCCCCAGCTGTGGACGGGCCCAGCAGATGGAGGAGCCGGGTAATTAGAGCCAGTGACAGCCGCGGGTGATGAGACAGGGAGCACAGATGGGAGCTAGGAGACAGGCCCTCCCGGGGGACCCAGGGCCCCCCGGCTCCCCGGGGGGAGGGCTGGGGCCAGGCCTGGGGGAGGGCGGCCTTCGTGCAGGTCCCAGGCGGGAAGGGGCAGGGCCCACACCGTGTGGGATCCTCGGGCTGCCGCACGTGGTGGGAGGGTCTCCTCTGACAGGGGCCGCAGGACCCCGGCCCGCACAAGGGCGGCCGCAGCCTTCACGTCTCCTGTCTCCTTCTGCAGGACCACAGGGCTCCACCGAAGTTGACGTCGTCTCACCCTACCCCCACCTTCCAGCTGGACATGCATCTTATCTGAGCCTCAGTTTCCTTACCTGAATATGTGGCACTAACCATCCCCCCACCCCCAGCCATGGCAGTGAGTTCAGTGCGGCTGAGCTAATACCCAGCAGGTGCCTGAGCAATGGGGACCCCCTCCCGCCTCCAGACTCCCACGCCTCCTGAAAGCACCCTGCTGCCTCCTCTGTAGGCCAAAGACGGGGAGGGGGGCGGTCACAGGACCTGCTGTGTCAGGTGTCACAGAGGTTGGTGATGGGGCCGCTGTGAGGCGCGGCGGGTGTGTGTGGCACGTGGGCACCAGCTGGCGTGGTGATGGTGGTGGTTTGGGTGCCCAGAAAAACACGGAGGAGGTTTGCAGACCACGGGGGGAGAGCTCGGGGAATTCCAGGCCAGTGGGAAGCTGAGCTCCAAGCCCCGAAGCCCACAGCACAGCCAGGGCCCGTCGGGGGTGGGGACTGAGGACAAGGCCCAGCCAGGTGCTTAGACGAGGCAGTGGCTGTAGGTGACATGGGTGACCGGGGGGCCCCAGTAGGCCCCAGACTTCCCATCGAGGCAGGTACCCTGCCCACAGCCAGGCCAAATGCAGGCCGTGGGTGGGACCCCCGCCTGCCTCGTTTAAGCCCCTGGTTCCAGGGGAAACAAGGCCTCTCGCCGCTTCCTCAAGTGGAGCGCGCTCAGAGGCCCCGTGGGGCCAGCCCCTGGGAGGGGGGCCGAGGGCGGGAGGCCCCTGGGGAGGAGTGTCCCCCGTTCAGGCCTGGACACTGGGCCGGAGCAGAGCCTGCTGAACAAAGACCAGGTAAGGACATCCATCAGCCACCAGATCACATTTCCTGTTCTGAAAGGTCCTGTAAAACACAGGAGAAAATTGACCTGTCAGGGGGATAGATGGGCAGCGATAGTGGCCGCCAGCCAGGGGCCAGGTTCTCCTCCACCCTTGGGGTCCCACCTGCACCAAGTGCCCCCCCATAGGGGCTGGCCTGAGGGGGAGGGGGGCCTGGCGCCCTTGAAGCAGGAGCCAGGCAGGGGTGAGGGGGTACGGCTGGCTACCAGGCCGCCCTGGGGGGCTCCGGGCCCCCCACGGCCCCCATGGACCATAGCCGACGAGGCCCAGCTGCCTGAGCCGTCAGGCTATAAAACGGATGGAGACCAGGGATGGGATAAACTCTTCTTATTTCCCCTGGCCCGGCCCCCTCCTCCCTGCTCACCTCCCGGTCACCCTGCTCCCTCCCTGCAGCAAGGGGCTGGTGGTGACCTTGGGGCCTAGACCTCCCCGTGGGGCTGCCTCCAAGGACACCCCCGCCCCCGTCACCTTGAACTCTGTGCCGGGAAGAGCACATGGGGGGGGGCAGCCAGAGCCTGGCTGCTGGGGGGCCGGGGGGGGCTGTCCTGCCCCAGTGACCCCGCCACCTGCAACTCCCAGAGCCCTGGGTGGGCTGGGCACTCCACACAAGTCCCTGTGGCCGGGGCCCAAAAGGGGGTGGGGGTGATGACGGCCCATCCCCTCAGGACCCGCGGGAGGGGTGACAGGGGCCTGTCTGACTCTCAGCCTGGTGTGTGGACGTCCGGGAGGCTTTGGAGACGAGAAGGCTGGGTGGCAGGTGGGGGAGGCTCAGGGCCCTGGGAGCGAGGCGGCCACACAGGCCGGCCACAGGGAGGGCAGGCTGGGCAGAGACGGGGAGATTCTCAGAGACAGACAGAGACCGAGAGGCAAGCAGAGGGCGCAGGCCCGGGGCCGGGCACTACGGGGCCGGGCGGCTGGGTCCCGGGCAGCCCTGCCCGCCCCCTGGCCGGCCATGTCCACCTTCCTAGACGTACAGACTGTGCTGCCCTGACCCCTGGCCCTGCAGGCAGGCACCCCAATCCCACAGCTGAGCGCCCCAAGGAAGCCAGTCCCCAGGGGTCCCCCCAAGGCACCGAGGCGGGTGGGGGTCTCCACCTCCTTCCTGTACCCCTTGGGCTGAGGCTGGAGGAAGAGGTTGAGGACGGGGCAGGTGGCCCGGGGTGTGGCCTCCCTCCGGGAGCTGTCCCTGAGGCCGGCCAGCCGCCCCCACACAGCCGGCCCGGGGGAGTCGCCCTTGGGTCTGACCCTGCCGGGCTGGCTGACAGCACAACGGTTCCTCCTCCTTCGCAGAACAATGGTTCTTTGAGCGCCCGGGCAAGAGGCCACTGGCTGGCAGGGCCAGGCTGCCGGGAGGCCTGTGGCCCCACAAGGAGCGGGCAGATGACCGATAAGGACACACACGGCAGCAGCTCCAGTCCCCGGGTGTGGAGGGGGGCGCCCTGCTCCCCCAGGCCCCTCGGATGGTGGGCTCAACCCCGTCCTTCAGGCCTGGGGGGCTGGAGGGGGGTCAGGAGGGTTGGGAAGGCTGAGGGTCCTGGTGTGCCGATGGGAAGGCCAGGCTGGGGGGTGCTGGTGCAGGGAGGCCGAAGTGGGGTGCTCATACCCCAGCACTCTCTTTGCAGCATCTCCCCCAGCACCTGAGCAGCCCCTCACCCCCCTTGCTCCCCAGGCAGTGGCCTTGGACGCCTGGTACTGCTCAGCTCCGCTCAGCTCTAGCCTGCCAGCCTCAGACGCCCAGCCAACTCCCCCGGAAGCTGCTCCCGGCCCCCACTCCCGTCTCTCACGGGCGCACGCGCCCACATGCACGTCCACATGTGTGCACACACGCATGCATGCACACACGCATGCACACGGTCCCTTCCCACCCCTCCCGTCTCCTGTATACCTGGTTCTCCCACTGGGGGCTCAGGGGGTGGGCTTGTCCTTCAGCAAGTTTGGGGTGCTTGTGGGGGGTCCATCACCTCCCAGGTGGCTCTTGGGTGGCCCTTCTCCCCGTCCTTCACTGGTGCCCCCTCACCCCACCCCGGGGAACCTCGGAGGATGGCCCGTCCAGCCCGCCCGGTTGGCCCCTCTCCGTCCTGCACACGGCAGAGGCGGGCAAGTTATTTTTTGTCCGTGCTGTGATTCAGCCCTGCACTGTGCCAGCCCTGCAGGGGCCCCAGCTGCGCCTCAGGGTCACCTCCACGCCCCCTGCCCAATCTGAGTGTCCTCCCGTCTGTGTGTCCTGGGCCCAGCGACACGCCCCCGGGTGCCCTTCCTCCTCCTCCTCCTCCTCACCTCCTCCGAATTCCTGGACGTGGGGCTGGCTCCCGGCAGCCCAGGGGCAGACTTGTTATGTAGGGCAGGCCCGGCTCCCCAGGGCCGGTGATGCAGAAAAGCAGGTTACGGCCGCCGAGCCTCCTCCAGGCCACGCGTCCTCAAGAACCCAGCAGGGAACCCGGGTCGGGGGTGTGGGGCGGCTTCCAGGGCCTGCCCAGCGCCTCTGGACCAACCGGAAGGCCCGGCGGGGTTGGACTGCCCATTGCCCTTCAGGACCCCCCCATCCTGGGACTCCTGGCTTACAAAGGGCTGCACGAATAGCTGGCATCCATACCTCCCCGCTTAATCCCCAACTTTGGTGAGGTGGGTTTTTTAAAATATACTGTCTTTTTCCATTTCTCCAAGGAGTGAAGTTTTCTCACTCTAATGAGACAAAGAGGAAAATCTCAAGCCATAGAGCTCAGGTGCCCACCTGCGGATGTTCACACGCAGGGCCACGCAAGGTGGGGGTGCGGAGCAGTGAATCGTGGCATAAAAATGCCGGGGGGCAGGGTAGACGGGCACTTGGGGCTCCCTGGCTGCTTCTGGCCCAGCCACTTTGGGGGAGCCCTGGTCCCTCCTATTGCCCAGGGCTGAACACTGGGACCACCCCATCCCTGGCCAGGGTCCCCCCCCCCCCCCCCCGATCCCAGGCCCCCCTGTGAAGCCGGGCGGGACTGAGACCACCTCTTCCCAAACACACCTCTGTGTCTCCCACAAAATAACGTAATGCACCTTAATGGCTTGAACTTGGATGTAAAAATCACAGGCGCGGGGGGGTGGTGCGGTGGGGGTCTGTGTAAGAAATCCGCTTGAAAATATAATTGAGTTAATGGAGCCATAACTGTGTCTCATTTTGGGGGTAATTGGCCTGCTTTTTGTCACTCTGTCCATTTACATACTCCTGTTTTCTTTTCACTATTGATTTTTTCTTTATAAAGCGGCCACTTTACTGCAATTTTTAAAGCCCCAGTGATGAATAAAAACCTCATCTTCCCCCTCATTAAGACACAGGAATTAGCCGGGCTCGGGGCCCCACCAGTCAATTCAGGTAACAACCGGGGCCGCGGGTCTCGGCAGAGGTGGGAAGGTGGGCTGCTTGCTGATGTTGAGGGGCTCAGAGGCAGCTGGGGGGGCCCCTGGTCAGCTTCCTGAAGGTGGGTTGTGGGCCAGGGGCGTCTTCGGATGGGTTCACCGCCAGGAAAAGGAAGCGGAACACTGAAGGTCACGCAGAACTCAGGGCCACACCTGACCCAGGATCGGGGTCTCCGTCTAGGAGACCCCGAGGTGCCCCTCCCCCTCCCAGGCTTCCTCCCTCCCCCGCTGAGGGGCTGTGGGCCCCTGTACCCCACACCTGCTTACCTGAGGCTGTAACCCACAGGCCCCACCCACCTGCCTTTGACTGCCGACCAAGGTCACATTTCCTTTAGAAAATATCCTTTTCATTATAAAATCCACACACACACACACAGTCAATGAGGCTGGTGGCACAAAGGGACAGACAGGAGCCCCTTCCCCGGGTCCCAGCCTGCAGAAACGACCTTGGCAAACGACACCTTCCCTGTCAGGACACAGGTCCACCCGCCGGGTCTCATGACGCAGCCGTGTACCGGCCACCACACCCGGGACACACAACCTCCCCAGCACCCCTGGCGACCCGTCACCTCATCGCGCCTGACTCGTGGGCAAGGGATATGAGTGTAAGGGGTGGGCACAAGGGACAGTGAGCTTCCAGCCTGGACGCTGGGTGAGATGGTGCCCACCAGGCTGCTCACGGAGGGGCTGGGCCGTGCCACCGGGACCCCGAGCTGGGGGCTGTGCTGGCCCAGAGGGACCTGCCGCTACCCCAACCGGAAGGGCATGTAGCTGGCCCCTTCCTAGCAAAGCAGCAGCCTGGGGGGCTGCAGGGCCAGGACAGCGCGAGCGGCTGCGGTGGGGCTGCAAGCAGTGAGCAAGCAGGGTGCTGGCCAAGGGCCTGGGGCCCCTTCCCGCTCAGCCTGGGCAGCGCTGTGTGAGGAAACCAGCCATCCGTGCACAGTTAGGAGGGTCCCAGGGTCTGCTGGGCAGGCCGTTCCCCAAACCCCACAGGCCCCTCCTGTAGGGACCCTGGGGGGTCCTGGGAGGGGCGTCAGGCTCTCAGAGTGGGGGCCCCCTCCTAGGTCCTTGCTTATCTCCACCCCGGAGGTGCCGTCATTAGGCCTGGTTAGAGGGAGAAACGAGGCGCACAGGGAGTGGGGACCCAGCACCCCCCACTCGGAACCTCCGCAAAACGCCCGGAGCCCTTGGCTCGCCAGCTCCTTGCAGGGTCTCGCACCTGTGCGAGCACCGGGCCCCCCACCCAGGGCTCCCGGGGGCCCCGTGTCTGCATTTCTGAGCGTGGAGTCCAGGTGCCCGTGGGACCGACACTGAGCTCCTGCTCCGGGCACGTCCTCGGTCGCTTCTGCTCCGGGCGGGGGTCTCCCTCCAGCAACCGGAAAACCCCGTTTTGCAAAAGGGGAGCCCGCGCTTGCACGGGCCACGCTGCCCGGCGCTGCAGCGACGCCGCACGGAGGGGAGTCCCAGGGGAGCCGGAGCCCGTCACGTGACCGAGGTAGGCTGCTCTGATTGGCCAGCCGGGGCCATGCGCCCGCCCCTCCCTGGTGCATCATGATTGACAGCCTGGCCTGGCCCGGACGGCTGGTGGTGGAGAGCTGACCCACAGCGTCGCTTTTTATTTTAATTTTTAAAAAGATTCAATTTAGGGGAAGCCGGGATGGCTCAGTGGGTTGAGCGCTCTGCAGCCCCGGGGACCGAGGATCGAATCCCGGCCCCGGCCCGTGCGGACCCATATGCTGAGCTGGGAGCTCCCCCAGTTCAGTTCTCACCGGGGTGAGACCCCGGCCCAGTCCCTGCCCTGTGCAGCCCCACGCCCACCTGTGGAATGAAACGATGTGGAAAAACCAATGATGTGCAACTATGGAGACTGTTCTGGGCCCTCCCCCTTCTCTCTGTCTCTGTCTGTCTGTCTCTCTCTCTCTCTGTCAAAAACAATAAAAATAAATCTGTTTTTTAAAAAAGAAGATTCATTTTATGGCTTTTTTTTGGAGCAGGTGAGAGAGAGACAGAGAAGGGGAGGGCCCAGAGCAGCCTCCACAGTTGCACGTTGCTCGTTGTGACGTGGTTTTATTCCACGCAGGTGGGCGTGGGGCCGCTGCAGGGTCTCCCGCCCGGGGGGCGAGGACCTTCGCTGCCATCCCCGCGGTGACCGGCTGCGCTGCACACATGTGCATGCATGGCCGGGGCTGGGGTTTGATCCCTGGACCTCCTGGCTGCAAGGCAAGCGCTGAACCTGCCGAGCCATCCCACAGCCTCACTTCTAATCAGAAGGAAACTCGTGCCTCTGCCCTGTCCTCCCAGGCGGGCCAGCCTTCCCTTCTGCGTGAGGGCGGCTGAGCGGGGCCTGGCGCTCGCTGCGTCCCCCCCGGAAGCCCCAGGCTCTGGGGTCCTGAGCATGTGGCTGTCCCAGAATGCTTTGGGCCAGAGAGCCATTGCCCCCAGTGTCACCGGAGCTTCTCTCCAAGGGAGGGAGGGCCCGGAGGTTCCACACCTCCCTCATCCCTCAGCCCCCACCAACCCCTAGACTCAAAGTGCACTTGGCTGGGCAGGCGACCCCTGTGCCCTGCACAGGCTGCTGTTGGGGTGGGAGGACGTCTGGGTGCCATTCTGCACCCCCTTGTGTGCAGACCTTGCCAGTTACCCCCTTCCTGAACCTGGGCCTGGTCCCCTCCCAGTCCCCAGCTTTTGTAGGATGAGCCCTGAGCCCGGCGTGGTTCCGCCGTGAGGGCGATGACCTGGCATGAAGCCACTTTGCTCGTGACATGGTTGCGGAGGCAGGACCCAGGGACCCCGACCCGGCACCTGGGCCAAACTGACAGCCGTTTCCTCCCCCTCTGGGGTCCCTGGGTCTGTCCCCTTCTCCTGGAGCATATAGTCTGGGGGTACGGTCGCCTGGGGTGGGGAGGGGGGTGTTTGGTGGACCCCTCTGTCGGGCAGAGACAGGGATGTACTGAGATATGTTGAGGGGAGAAGAGGCGGCCGTTCAAGCCCGCTCTGCCCCCACCCGCCGCGCCCCTTCCCCACCCGTCCCTGGGGAGTCCCCGCAGCTGTCTTCTGCAACCGCCAGAGGCTGAGGTCAGCAGGAGGCCAGCAGGGCGAGCCCAGTGGGGGTGAGGAGGGGAGCCCCAGTCCAGCAGGCGGCCCCACCCCCCGACGTGCGGGGGCCCTGAAGCCCGAGGGGGGCGGAGTGGCCGGGCCCGCCCCGGAGCTGCAGAGGGCACGCAGAGTGCAGCACCGAGGCAAGCCGCCAGCGGCCTCCGACAATGTGGTTTCAATCTAATTGTCCCAAAATATTGTTACAACACAAACCACGTGCCATCCCACTCACCTGCAACTAATCAGCAGCAAAGCTACCGAATAAATCGGTTCCACACCCGCGGGCCGGCAGCCCGGTGCACGAACCCCGGCACCCAGGCCAAGGCCACAGCCGCCAGGCCTGTTTCCTGTGGGGGGTGAGAAGCGGCAGGACAAGTGAGGGGCACCCGCAGGGCCTCCCTGTCTCTCTGCCACCCCCACCCCACTCTGGGCAGAGCTCGAAGGTGCCAGCCCCTTGTGTCAGCCTGTTCGGGCCCCCAGCGGGGCGGCCAGGGCGCTGGGGCCACATAAGGGCTGAAGGCAGGCCAGCCGAGGTCTGCCCGGGGTCCTCCCTCCCCCCTGACCGTCCCATCCTGAAACGGTGGCCCTTGAGCTCAGCCTTGAGGGCAAATGATGTGTCCACGGGCAGGAAAGATGGCCTAACCATGGGTTCCTTTTCCAAATAAGGTCACATTCACCGGTTCCAGGTGGACGTATCTTTCTTCAGGGGAGGGGGGTACCATTCAACAGCCTCCCCTGGAACCACCCTTGAGAGCGTACGCTGTGGTAGGAGCCATTCAAGCAGCGACTCCCACACACGTTTTCACAGCCTTTCTGGGATATGATCCTACTTCATAGATGAGGGAGGTGACGCAGAGACGTTAAGCCACTGCCCCAAGGCAGAACAGCATGGAAACAGTGGAGCTGACTCAAACAAGGCCTGTGCCCGCCCTGCGGGACGCACATTGTGCTCCGTGACAGAGGACGGCCTGCCACGTGACAACAGAGGCCTGGGCACTGGAGTGCCTGGCAAGGAGCAGCAGTGTCCCAGGTGCCTCGGATTCGCGTGGGGAGAGAATCGTTCCTTGCACAGATTCGGGGGGTGGGGGTTGGGGGGTGTCCATGCTCACTCAGCAGCCCAGAAAGGTTGCCGTTGTGCCCAATGCCACACAGCTGGCCGGCCATGGTAGCACTAGGTTCTAATTCAGGCCCACATGCCCTGAGCAGCCCACGGCCAAGGTCAGCCCAGCACTGCGGGGTGCGAGGGCGGGGGGTAGGAGAGAAGATACCAGACTGGTAGAGAGGAGGGTGGCACAGCCCCTGGAACCAGACAGAGAGGCGCTGGCTACCACACGGCCGCCCAGCAGCTGCTCCTGCAAAAACCCGCAAGTGGGGGAAGCCGGAGGGGTCAGTGGGTTGAGCGCTCACTTTGCATCCCCAGGGACTGAGGATCGAATCCTGACCCCGGCCCGTGGGGACCCATGTGCTGAACTGGGGTGAGCTTCCCATGCAGGAGGCCCCCAGTTCGGTTCCCGCCCTGCACGGCCCCCCCCACCTGTGTGGAACGAAACCATGTCAACAATGGATGACGTGCAACTGTGGAGACGGCTCTGGGCCCTCCCCCTCCCCTCTGTCTCTGTCAAAAACAATAAATCTCAAAAAAAACCCCAAAACCGGCCCACGATCCCCAAACCTGATTTGCGCTGCTGCAGTCACCTCCTCCCACCCCTCTGTGGACAAGGACAGAGGAGCAGACTTGCTTTTTATCTCCTGGGAAGCTGGGCAGGGGAGCCGTCTAGAGGGGGGCTGGGGGCTCTGCCCCTGAGACAGACAGGGTGGGGGCCCCAGGGGGCCTCCACACGCCTCTCATGGGGGCCCTTCCTTCTTTTGAGTCACTTTTTTATTGTGGTAAAATATATAACATAAAATTAGCTATTGGAACCCCTTTTATTTTTTATTTATTTTTTTTATATATATTTTTAATATTTATTTATTTACTTATTTTATTTTGACACAGAGAGAGAGAGAGAGAGAGAGAGAGAGATACAGAGAGAGAACTGAACCGGGGGAGCCCCCAGTTCAGCACGTGGTTCCACACGGGCCAGGGCCGGGATTCGATCCTCGGTCCCCGGCGCGGCAAAGTGAGCGCTTAACGCACTGAGCCCTCCCGGCTTCCCCTGGAACCCCTTTTAAATGTGCAATTCAGTGATCTGGTACATCCACAGTGTTGTGCAACCCTCACCACCACCACCATCGATCTTCAAAATCTTCACCATCCCAAACAGAAACTCTGTCCTCCTTAAGCAATCGCTCTCCTCTCTCCTCCCCCTGCCCTCGGCGACCTCTGATCCAATTTCTGTCCCTACAGATTTGCCTGCTCTGCATGTTTCATACAAGTGGAATCACGGCCGGTCCCCCCCTCACTGAGCGTAATGTCCTCAGGTTCACCCACAGTCAAGACATCCAGGTCTCAGAAGGTCGTTCCTTTTTTATGACTGAGTAGTACTCCACGGTGTGGATGGACCACGGTGTGCTCATCAGCTCATCCGGCGACCCACACCCGGTTGCTTCCGCCTTTTGGCGACATGGGCACAGGTGTGCAGATACCTGCGCCCGTCCCTGGTAGGTCTGCTGGGTCACGTGGTCTTTCCACCAAATTCCCCTGCCTTTTTCCTTTTTCAACCCACTTGTAATCTTTGGAAAGGAAGAGATGTTGTCCCCATTTCCTCTCCTGGGCCAGAAGCCGCTGCAGGTGGGTGAGGTGTCCTCCAAGGTCACACGCCCGGGGCCCTGGCCGGCACCTTGCAGGCAGGGGCGTCTGGGCCGGCCTGCAGCTCTGCGTCTCAGTGTTGCCCCTCCAGGCGAGGGCAGGGCCTGGGCTCCCTCCTCTGTCAGAGGCAGACAGGGTAACTTGCAGCTCTTGGGAGGCGCTGAGCCCAGCGCTGGTGCCCGGAGCCCAGCTCTGCCCGCCCTCACCGCCCACAGCCTCTGTCGGGGGGAGACAGGCCAAGACCAGCGGGCCCTTGGCCACCCTACACCCAGCGTGGGTGTCTCGGGGGCTCTGTGGGCACTGTGGCCAGCTCATTTTCTCCCTCTAAGCTGCTTCCAAGGCCTCCCGGGCAGGGCCGGGCCGGGCGGTGGGCTGAGCTCACAGCCCCTGGGAAGCGGGCTCGGGGCCTCCTCAGCTCCTCTCACGCCTGAGTGTGGGGCGCTGCTCACTCCTCTGACCCAGGGTGGAGGGTGGGGGAGCCCCACTTGGAGGGCTGGTGGGGTGTGCGTGTCACGTGGGGTCCTCTCCAGCAGGGGGCGTCCTCTGAGTTTCACTTGCACCCCTGCTTTTCCCCAGGGGCTGCAATGGCGGTTTCTGGGTTCAGCCATGGACAGCCAGCTGTGGGCTGGGGTCCACGGCCTCACCCTGCACAGGCAGGAGGACGTGCCTGGGACGGTGGGCTCGGGGGCTCGGGGTGCCGCTAAGATGGGGCGAGTCCAGGAGAGGGGTGTGCTGGGGTGCCCTGGCCTTGCACACTGTTCACCGGCTGCCCAGCGGCCCGTGAGCCACTTGGAAAGGCTGTTTCTGGGGGGCTGGGCTGGTTCCGAGGCCATGGCGTCCCGATGGGGGGGCTGCCCCGGGGCGAGAGCCCCTCCCAGGCCTCGCAGCCTCAGCCTGGACCCCTCTGGACTCCATGTTCCCCAAGGAGGGGCTGTCTGTCCCTGACGTCACCCACCGATGGCCCGGCAGACTGTCTGAAACGCACGCCTCCCTTTAGCAAGTGTGAGAAAGACGAAACCAACACGTCACGCTTGCGATTTCACAGATATTAGCGCTTGGGCACGATCAGGTGAAATTACAGAAAGCGGCTGAGCAAACGGTGGTACGGGGTCTGGGGCCCCAGGGAGCACCCCCCTGCCCTCTCCTGGCCCAGTGAGGATGCTCCCAGCCTGGCCCCTTCCTGCTGGTTTTTCCTGTCCGTCAGGAGCCGGGCACGCCGGCTGGCAGGCTGGGCGGTGATTCACACTGGCAGGGGCCCATTTGCCCTGCACCCTGCCCCCCGGGTGAGGAGAGAAACCTGATCGGGCTCCAGCACAGATGGGAAACCCCACCCCAGGGCCCCCGGCGGGACAGGTGTGGCTCCCTCCCACGCCCACGCAGGCCACGGGCCAGGGTGTCTCAGCCTGGCTTGGCTCTGTCCTCACACTGACAGAGCAGCTGCCTCTCCCCGGGCCGGGGCCCAGGATCGGGCTGCCCTCCAGGCCGCTCAGCGCGGGCCCTGGGTGGCAAAGGCCGCTCGGAGCCACGGCTGGAAGACAAGCAGGAAACTCCTGTAGGAGCGAAGAGCCCAGGGCCCCAGGCCGGCTGGTGTTGGGCGGTGACCTGTGCCCCCTTCCCCAGCTGGGAGCCCCCACTCCTATCCTCTGGGCTGAGGGTGACACGGTGTTAACCCCAATGATGGGGGTGGGCGCTCGGCCCCCGACCCGGCTGCTGCTGAAAGCCCCACTGAGACGTCCCATCGGAATCGTACAGGCGGGACCTGAACTTGTTGTGCCCACTGTCCCGGTTCCAGGCCCACCGGTCGCCTCCAGAGAAGTGCGGCTCCTCATCCTGTTCCTCCGACCACAGCTAGGGGACACGTGGGATGGGAGGGCCCGCTGGCGTGGCGGCGCCGAGCCTGGCGCTTCGGGCGAGGCTGGCCCTGCAGTGGACCTTGGGAAGGGAGAAGAGTCTGGTCCCCGCCAGGAAGAGGCCCCAGGAGGGGAAGCCCACGAGGTCAGCCATGGGGTGTCAAGGGGGTGTTCCTGGGGCAGCCGCAACCTGGACCCGGGGGTGGGGGTGGCAGGGCCTGAGTCAGCGCCTGCCTGCCCAGCCCCTTGCCCAGAGAGGGGCACCAGGGCGGCTTTCTGAGCTGTACCCACACCCCGGCCTGGCGCTCCGGGGCCTGAGGCTGCAGAGTGATTGAGCCGGGTCTGGGGGCTGCGCCTTCCCCCTGCCCTGGCCCCCCACCCTCATCAGGACTGGGGACCTCCCTCCCACTCGTCATGCTGACAGCTCATTCACTGGCACAGAAAGCAAATTAGAGGAGGGGGAGAGGCCCCGGCAGGGAGCCGGGCTCCCCGGCCTCTGGGCAGCCAAGACTGAGGGGCTCTGCAGACTGAGGGGGTCTCCAGAGCAGAGGCCCCCCGGCCCTGGCCACTGCAATTACTCTAATGAGCAAAGGTGGCAAGGAGGCCCTCCACCGAGCAGTCTGCACTATGGGGGTGCAGAAGGCCCCCGGGGGCACCCACTCCACAGCGGCTGGCTGCATCCTCCTCACAGGGACGGGACCCCTGTCCTCAGTGGCACCTGTGCACCTGTGCTTATCTAACCAGGGCACCGGCGTGGCTCCACGGGACACAGGGCAGGCAGCATCAGCGCACGAGCCCTGAGAGACGGCTCGGGAGGGGAGGCACCCCCTGGCCCATGCCCGTCCCAGGTCCCGAGCTGTGTGCTGAGGCGTGAGCCCCTGGCCCTCGGGAGCTGCCTCGTCTGGCTCAGGGCCATAGGGGAGGGAGCCATCAGGTGTCCTGCTGCGATGACGCCTTCAATTAATCTGCAGTGTGTCCCGTCTCAGACAAAGACAGGCTTCCCGGTCACACAGACCTTGTTCAAATCCTGCTGTGTGGCCCGGGGCAAGTTACTGGACCTCTCTGTGCCTCTGTCTTCCTCACTAATGTGATTTCCTTGGCGTAACAGCCATGGGGACCCAGCATGCTAATGCCGTCCTTGTACCCAGGGCAGATCCCACCAGAGCCAGCAAGCTCCCCTGAGACTCCATGCCTTTCCTACCCCTTGTCCCAGTGACCTCGGGACAGAGGAGTCTGCAGTCCCCACAGGGTGCCCGGCAGGATCAGCCGGCACAAGCCCACCAAGCCCGTGGAGGGGTCCGCACGGCTCGGGGTGCACAGGGGACTGCCGAGGTGGCCACAGGGGGCGGTGGGCAGGGGGCCCTCCCCGCTCTTGGGGAAGCAGAGGCCAGCCCTGCCTGAACCCTGATTCTTCATCCAGCCTAAGGGGACAAGGCCTGTGACAGCCCAGGGCCCCAGAATGATGGGTGTGAGCTGTGCTTCACAGGACAGGGGCAGCCGGGGCCAAGGTCCCTCGGGGCCTTGGGTGGACCAGCAAGATCATGGTCACAGGTGAAGGAGCCCCCCACCTCCGGCCCCACAGCCTGGAGGTCGCCCGGCATGTGGCCAGGGTTCCCCGCTTCCCTTCCCTCTCTTGGGAGGGGCTTTCCAGAGACCCCATCCAGCCCAGGGTCACAGAGCAGGGGACCCAGGGTGGGAGCTGGTAAAGTGCAGGAGGGACCCCCAGCCCTGAAAGATCTTGTTTGTGCCGATTCTTTCCCGGGGGCCTCCCGCACCCAGGCCCCCTCCAACCGGCTGGCAGGATGAGCGCTAAAACTGCAACGCCGGGAAAATTATTAATTTCCACCCGTCAAGGTTTACTTCTGGGAAAGTTTGCCAATGAGCCCAGCAAGCCGGGGCAGAACGAAGAGATGAGGGAGACAGAGGCTGGGGACCCAGCAAGGCAGGGGCCCCAGAAACCTGGACGGTGAGGCCAGCTAGAGCTTTGACAGCGTCCACACACGGACACGAAGCCAACTGTGCGGCACAGGGTCTGAATGGCAGGAGCTGGTGGCTGAGGATCCCGAGGCCACCGCGGTGGAGTGGCCTTCAGAAGTCCTGTCTCTTTTGTGCAAAGCCAGGCCCCGCCCCTCCCAGCTGTGCGTCTGCGGGGGGTGGGGCCCCTGCTGCTATAACCCCCCTCGTGCACCCTGGGCCTGGGCCTGTGGGTTTGACACTGTCCAGCTGTCCCGGTTAAGTGGACAGCACCAGGCCGGGGCAGAAACGGGAATCAGATCCACGCTCAAGGCCGGGAGAAGGGCAGAGCCCAGGAGGCCTCCTGACCGGGCCGGGGTCCCCAAAGGCAGCGAGCAGGCTGCTTCTGGGCCTGTGAGGTGGGCGGGGGAGCCACTGTGCCTAAGGGGCCCTGGGGACAGTCCTGCCCAGCAGGCTTCCGGACCTCTGGCTCAGCAGTGCTTCCCCGGCCCGTCTGTCGCCGCCAGGGACACAAGGGCCAGGCCGGGAATGGCTTTTCCCCCGGTTTTTAAAAGGCGGCTCAGGATCCTCAGGTCCTGCCGACCCGAGGCCACGCATGGCCTGGCCCTTAGTTCCCGGTCGCTGCAAATGCAGGGGCTTCGGCCCACCCCGGTCCGGCAATGCCCTAGCCACGCCCCCGCCAAACCCCAGAAGTACTTAGGCACGTAAATTAAAATAAATTGCATTTTTAAATCGCAAATAGGGGCCATTTTATGGCTTTTATTGCATAACAACCATTAATGAAGCACGGGCCCAGCTGCCTTAATTGCCTGGAGACTAAAGTTCAATTCCTGTTGTCCTTGCCGGCTGGGGGACAACGCGGGTGTCACATCAAGGCGGATCTGCGCACCTGGCATGCATGTGAATACATTACAGCAGGGCCAGGGCCTTCGGGGAAGGTCCTGAAGGCTACAGGGCGGAGCCCTTGTCTCCTGAGTGACGGAGGAGTCGGGGGTCTTCCACCCCTGCCCCCACTCCTCTCCTGACCAAGGTGGGCTGACCGATGCCAGGAGACCCAGCCCAGCCTGCCCAGCCACGGGCTGTAAGAGCAGCCAGGCAGCCGCTTCCCCAGCCCCTGCTGGACGCGGCCACACTTTCCCGGGTGTCTGGAACCACAGGGGCAGTGAGTCAGGAGTCGGCGTCCGGGGTCTGCAGGAAGCCAGGTCACGTCTGCCTTTAGCCACCGGAGCTCCCCAACCTCCTCCAGGGGCGCGCAGGTGAGCCGGCAGCTGCTGTCCCCACAAGCGACCGTTGGGCAGCGGCAGGGGTGGGGGCGTCCACCTTGGCGCAGGGGGCCATGCGCCTAACCCGGAGCGTGCAGAGGCCGGGAGGGGCCGAGGGCTGCAGACACCCCTGAGCCGCGTCTCCCGTGCGCGCCCCTCCCCCGCCTGGCCCTCTCCTCTCACCCCCCAGGGCCCCAGGCCCATCCATCCTTAGCTGCCCCAGGGCGCGCGCTGACCCCCCAAAACAAACAGGGGTAGGATCCCTGGGGAAGGGACGCCGCAGTGAGGTGAGGGCTCACCTGGAGTGGCCACTACGGACGCCTCCCCCGTCCAGAGACCCGAGACCTCTTCCAGGAGTGGGGAGCAGAACCCCAAGGTGGAGGTGGACCTGGGAGCCAGGCGGAGGTCCCCGCGGCCGCCGGAGGACACAGGCGTCCCTGGAGAAAGCGTTCTAAGCGTTCCGAGCGCTTCCTCCAGAAATCTGCTGCGCTATTGTTACACTTTCCGAGGCCAGGGAATTATTTTCCAGGAGGTTGTGACAACGAAAAAATAGTAACTCCCCTCCCTCAGCAGCAGGAATTCTGGAAGGGAAAAAAAAACACAAAAAAACCAGCTGCTGCCGCTCTGGGGTCGAGGAAAAAACAAGGTCAGGCCCTGGGAAGATTGAATTTAAGGTGCCCGCCAGCCACGCACCGGCACGCGCGCCGTCCTCCCACCGCGGGTGTGCGGTTCGCGGCCCGCAGGTGCCACGTGGGGCGCGCCCCTGGCTCCCACGTCGCGACCGGTGTCCCCGGCCTTGGCCCTGCCTGGCGGGGATGTCGCAGCTGGCTCGCCCCTGGGGAGTGGGCGTTGCTCGGGTCTGCCTTGGGCCCCCGGGGTCCTAGGGAAGGGCTGGGGCCTACATCTGCCCTCAACAAACCAGCCAAGAAATGGGGTGGGGGGCGCCGCTGTCCGGAGAATGAAGTGACAGTAGATTGGGCTGTGGGCGCACATGGGCCAGGAGGGGATGCGCCTTCCAAGACCTGCACCGCCACCTCCGTCCTCCCGGGGCTGGGTGGCCGCGCGGGAATCCGCCCAGGCGCCCCGGCTGCTCAGAGGCGGGGGTCTGGCTGGGCCTGTGAAGTTCTTCTCGCTACGCCCACTCCCCACGGCCCGCGGGGTGGAGGACGCAGTGGGTCCGGGAGCCGCTTAAAGCTGCTGCCCTGGGCGGGCCCGGGCGTCTGGGCGGCACAGAGCAGGCCCTGAGCAGCCGTTTGGCACAGTGACACGGGCACCCACGCCCGATGCCGGGTGTCCCTGCCGCTCGGCCTGCGCCAGGCCCTCCGGAAGGGCGCCTTTCTCCACCCATGCGCCCTGCCCGGGGAGGCTGCCCGGGCGCAGTGGGCCGGGGAGAGCCTTCAGCCCCCGTGGCTGCTCCGAGGGCCCCCCAGAGCCCGGAGCCCGGGGTGGAATTCTGACCTTTGAAAGTGGCTCCAGTCCTGAGGTGCTGACCCCAAGCCCCCCGCGGGGAAGGGGACCGTGGACGCGGCCTGCGCGACGTGGGGAGGGCCGAGCGGCCCGGCTGCTGGAGGCCCGAGGCCCGCAGCCCCCCGCCCTGAGGGCGCTCCCCAGACCACCCCCTCCCGGGTGTGAATCCCTGTTTCCCCGGCAGAAACCAACCAACCCACAACCCTCCGGTGTTTCCCAAACTGGGGAGCCGGGGAGTGAGGAGGAGGGGAGCTGGAGAGAGGAGGGGACGGGGGTCGAACCCGCTGGTTTTTTACTTTAAAAATTATATATTTTATGTCACAATCGCTTTTCGTTAAGACCACAAACATCCAATTTGGCTTGGCGTAATAAAATCAGCCGGGGCTCCCTTAAACGGAGCCATTCCGGTGAATTAAGTTGTGAAATCTAATCTATTATATCCATAAAGGAGAATGCTTTCATTGTAAATTCAGGTTATAAAGAAACCATACCTGGGCCGGCGGCCTCCCCTTTCGGATTTGCTACTTGGAGGCTTATCAAATTACTTCAAAATGTTGGGCTACCCTCTCCATGGCTCATGGCAACAAAAATTAAATGTGGCAACGTTTCTTTTAATAGCATGAAAAGGTCAGAAACAGCAGCCACAACAAGGAGGTATAATTAAAAAAAGACACCCTCCCCCCCGCTTCTCTGCATTCAGAAGTGTGGTTCTATTTTCTCAATTAATTCGAGTTTTTGAAACCATCCAAAGGGGCCAAGACTTCTCCGCGTTCCTCTGGGTCTGCACGCAGGAGGCAGGCGTGTGGGGCGGATGGAACGTGGAGGCCGCGAGATCTCGGACACGGGGGCTCCAGTCACCAGCGTGGGGACTTGGTGGCTCGGCCCGGGCTGTGCCCCAGGTCCCCACCCGCAGCCTGCACGGCTCAGCGGCTGGCGGGGCCAGACAAAGGCGTCCCCGAGGAGGGGTTAGTGGGCCCCCACCCGGGTCCCCCCATCACACGCTCCCCTGGGGCCGCCTGGGGCGAGGGACATGCAGCACCCCGAAAACATGGGCTTCGCAGAGGTGGGGAGCACTCGCTGCCCTTCCTCCGACAGGGGTTTTGGGCCGCGTCCCTGGCTGTCCAAACCGCCTTCCCACCCTGAGAATGAACCGATTGCAGGCGTGGGGTGTGGGGTGTGAATTGCGCGCTGGCCAGACGTGCGCCCCCCACCCACCCACCCACCCACGGACCCTCCGCCCTGGCTCGGAAGAGGGGTGTTGGGGAGACGGCGAGGGGTTCGTCATGCCCAGGTAACCGCAGGACGCGGCCTTTGTCCGGCTCCGAAGATTTACGAGGGGAAGTGTCGGCCAGGCCTTGCCCAGACCCCCCAGTGCACCCCGTTTTATGTTTGATTTGCATCTAATTATTATTTTTTTCCTGCTACTTCCAACTTGGTGTCCGGAGAGGCAAACAAAGAAAGGAAGTGTGTGTGGGGGAGGGGGCGCCGGGCAGCGGGAAGGGGGTCGGTGGGGGCTCCCCCCAGCACAGTGGGAACCCCCTCAGCGCCCCAAGGCTCGTGCCCAGCGCGGGCCACCAGAAAGGGCAGGGGTGACGGGCGACCATACTGGGACCGTGGGGGGACCAGCCAGGGAAGGTGGGAGCTGCGACCCCTGAATGGACTTTAAGTCCCGCATAGTCCGCATGGTACTCGGGCGCGCCCGGCGGGACGAGAAAACTACAGCCCCCTAAAATTGCAGGGGCGCCCCGGGGAGTGGAGGGCGCGGAGCAGGCCTGGGGCGCCCGAGGACGGCGGAGGCTCGAAAAAGGTCCGCCCAAGCGGGTAAGGAAGGAGCGAAGCTCACATTTTCCATGTTTTTTTTAAAAAAAAAGTATCCAAAATGGGAAATGGTTTGCGCCCCGAGTCAGCGCACACCGGGGATGTAGCCAGTGCGGGGGGATTCGGGGGACCCCGTCCCCAGCGCCCTTTCTACCGGGTCGGGAGCCTGGGTGGTTTGTGGTTTCGTTTCGAACGAAGTGAGGTCCGGGCGTTTGCTGGACGCGGGTCTGCGCTCCGGGGGCGCGCGGGGTCCGCGCCCCGAGGACGCGCGCTCCGCTCCCTGGAAGGTGGAGGCCGAAACTGCGCGCTCTGCCCCGGGGAGGGCCCCGTGCTCCCGGCCCCGTAACCAGGCGCGGGGCCTCCGGGGCGGAACCCATTCTGGGGGGGCAGGGCCCCCTTTTCTTTCCAGCCCGAACTGCAGTGAGAATCTTCGGGGGTGCGCGGAGACCGTGAGATGAAGGGCTTTTACAGCGCCCCCCACCCCATCCTGCCCGCTCGCCTGGGCCCTTTGTTCTGACTTACGGGGGAGGGAGAGGAGGGAAGGACATGCAGTCACCCCCCCACCCCCACCCCCACCCCCCAAAGCTCATTTTCAGGCTCCCTCCAAACGGCAAGGGGTGAATTCACTACATGGGGGACTTTTCCCCACCGCGTGGCCACGTCTCCAACGTCCCACTAGGGAGGAATCCTTTCCTGAAAGTCTCCAAACACCCCCCGCCCCAAATCCAGCGTCACCTAAAGTTTATTAATCGGGGGGGGGGAGAGCGGGGAGAAAGAAGGGTCACCCTTAAAGGACCCCCAAGTAAAAGCGCGCCCTTTTCTTCAATTCTCTCCAACCCTCCCCTTTGTTCTACAACCCAAGCCTCGTCCCAAGAACTGGGGCGGAAAGCCCCCGGCTCACACTCAGCGGTTCTTCCCCCACCCCCCATGCTGCTCCCGGGGCTCCTTTTGTTTGAAGTGGGGCCTGGGGGAGGGGAAGGTGCGGCCCTCCGCTAACCCCCTAAAAAAAAAGAACCGCGACAAAGCCCTCGGGCCTCCCCTCGCCAGCAAGTCCGGGGCGCTGGGGCTGGGGGGGGGGCCAAGGGCGGGTCTCCACACCTGCGACCCCTCCTCAAAACTGAGCGACCCCATCGCAAGGCAATCGGGGTGCTCCCGCGGCCAGGGCGCGGGGGGCTGCGGGGCCTTCAATGGAACCTAGAGAAAAGCCACAAGCTGTTCCAAAGGGGGACCCGCTCCGAGCCCCGGGCCGGAGCCTCCCCGCGCCCCGCGGGCAGACACGTTTGCAGCGAAAGGCTCTTACACACCAGCCGGGTTTTTATTCGTCTCCAACGCGCAGCGCGCCCTGGGCGCGCGGGAAACAAGGAAAACGCACGTACCTGGCGGCGCTCCGAGGGCGGCCTCGCGGGCCCGCCGCTGGCGAGGGGGCCCCCAGAAGCCACTCCCCACCCGGCCGGTCGCCCCACGGCCCTTCCCTCCCGCCCTGGCGACTCCGGGAAACGCGAGGAGCTGCCTGCCGGGGCGCCGCGTCCATCGTCCAGCGCCCAGGCCCGAGCCTCCTCCCCGGACACGGGGGCGCAGGGTGATGTCCGGGGCCGGCGGCTCCGAGACCCCGGGGAGCCGCGCGTCCTGGCGCTGGGCGGCGGCCCGGCCTGCACGTTCCTGCCGAGCTGCGGAGACGGACGCGGAGCCCTCGGGGAGAAAGGCGGCGGTGGCCGCCGCTGCCCGGGCAGGAGGCCTGGGGCCGGGCGGTGCTGGGCGGAGGGGCCCGCGGGCTCCCCGCGCCCGCGGCCGCCGCCCTCCAGGGGCTCCGTGCGCCCCGCCCCGCCCCGTGCGCTCCGCCCCGCCCCGTACGCCCCGCCCCGCCCCCTGCGCCTCGCTCCGCTCCGTACGCCCCGCTCCGCCCCGTACGCCCCGCCCCGTGCGTCTCGCTCCGCCCCGCCCCCTGCGCTCCGCCCCGTGCGCTCCGCCTCGCTCCGCTCCGTACGCCCCGCCCCGCCCCGTGCGCCTCGCTCCGCCCCGTACGCCCCGCCCCGCGCGCCTCGCTCCGCCCCGCGCGCTCCGCCCCGCCCCGTCCCCGCGGCTCCCTTTGTCTGGGCCGCGCGCTCGGGCCAATGGGGTTGCGCGGAGGCGCGGGAGGCGGGCGTCTGGGCCAATCGGCGGGCCCGGCGGGCGGGGAGGGGCGGCGCCGACTGCGGCTGTGCGTCTTGGTGACTCACGGCCCCAGCCCCCGGCGTTGTCTCCCGCTGTGCCCGGAAAGGCGCCCGGGGTGCGGCGCGGGTGCAGGTGACCCCCGCGCGGCGCGCATCCCCCCGGGGCGTGCCGAGAAGCGCTGCGCTCGGGGAGGCCGGGAGGGTGTCCTGTGCGCGGTGACCACCCCCGGGCCCCCGAGCCCTGGAGGGACGTGCTGCTGAGAGCTGTGCCCTGGGGAGGGATGGGGGCCGCACGCACTGCCTGGCGGCTGTCTGAGAGTCACCTCGAATAAGAGTGGCCCTCTGTCCCCCTGAGCCGGGTCACACTGAGGGTGACACGTCAGGACCCCGGAGTGACGCCCGGGGGCTCTCGTGCCTGTGGCTGTGCGCCCCAGTCCGGTTCTTCCCAGCTCGTGTGCAGGGGGCGGTCTAGGGAGGGTCCGCCTGTGTCCCTAGGCAGAGCCCACGAGAGGGGCACTGTCCCTTGTCTTTTCCTGCTGCCGCCCCGAATTGCTGGCTGGGGTCGGGAACAAAGCAGCGTGGCTTCCAGGTGGGCTCCTGCCCACCCCCGTCCTGCACCTTCCCTGAAGGCACAGAAAGAAGGAACCACTTGGGCCCCGGGCCCCAGGGAGGGGGGGCTTCCAAACTTGCCTTGGTTTCCAAAACTCAGCTCAAAATGAAACCCAATAACCCCAAATAGAGACCCAGTTTGGACGCAGAGAGACTGAAGGGTCTGCCTGGTGGTTTTCAGTCCAACCAGGGGTGTGCGGAACCCAGGATGTGTGGCAGGGACCCACCTTGTCACAAATGGTCTGAGACCTGCCGGGGTTTGGCCTGAGGGTTCTCAGCCCCCACGTCACTATAGCTGCTGTCACCAAAGTCACCACCCGACTTGTTGCTGAAGCCAGGTCACTAGTCGGCAGCCTCAGAGTCTCCACCACAGGTGGCGTAGGCAGACCCTCCCAGCAGCCTGCCCTCCGCCCGGCTGGGCTGCAGCCCACAGACCCCGTGGACGTGGCCTTGGAAACGCAGCCGCAGGGACTGAGCATCCAAGGCCATAGCCTCCACTCCCACCCTCAGTGGCTGGAAATGACCGAGAATGTCTCAAAGTCCCTAGAACCAGGCGAACAAGCAGAGTGCCGCTGACCAGAGATCCCAAGGGGTCCTGGGGGCAGGCGGTGGGGGGCCATTGCTCTGGGCCCAGGGAAGGAACCACAGCCGAAAGCTCAGAGGCGGCAGCTGAGGCGGGGGGGCCTGGGGCAACTGTTGGGCTGATCTGCGGGGGCACCTGTGCTGGGCAGTGGGCAGAAGAGCTCCCCTCCATGAATAGCACCTGCAAAGAGCAGGAGCCCATGTCCCCAGAGTGGCCCCTGATGCCCCCAGCCGCCGGCTGGGTCCTCTGCATGGCTGCTTGGGGCCGCTGGCCGCTCAGGAAAAGCAGCCTCACGAATCGGGAGTGCCCCCCGCCCCCAACCCGAGAAGCACTGAACCACGAATGGGGAGCGAACGCGCGAGGCAGAGGTGGCCTGCAGCTGTCCCCTCATCCGTCCTTCCAGGCCTGGGCTAGACGCCACTCCCCAAATTCCTTCGTGGGTAGCTGTGGCCACGTGACCAGCTCCTCTCCAGTGGTGTGTCAGAGCATGTGACAGGTGCCCGTCAGTCTTGTGCCCGGTCAAAACGTCCCTCTACCTGTGAGCCCAGGTGACAAGGGGAGCCTCGTGTCGAGGGCCACAAGCCCCGGCAGCCGGGGGCCCTTGCCGTGGGTTCCCTGTTCAGCTGCTGTTGGGCCGCTGGAGCAGCGGGCGTCGCTTCCTGTGAGCGACGGCCCAGCTCATCGCGCGGGAGCAAGGCTTCGCGCCCACCTCCGGGCCCTGGCTTTCACGTGAGGGTGGGGGGCACCCCTGCTCTTGACTTCGGACTTGGCCCGTGTGACTTGCTTCGGCCAATGGGAGGTTATCAGACGTGAAGTGAGCAGAGGCTCGGCACGGACAGGAAGCCGGTGCCCGGGGAGAAGCGACCTCATGCGAATGGCCAGTGGCCCAAGGAGGGGCGGGAGCCGCGGGAGCCGCTGCAGACGGGGCGCTTGGGAGTGTTTGTTATGCAGCATCGCTGGGGCAACAGCTGACTAATACGCCCACTCTACCGAACCCAGAAACGGGCGCTCAGGGAACCGGTGTGACCAAACCCCCAAATATGTGGTGCTGGCGTAGGGGCTGGCGTGTGGGTGGTGGGGAGCTGGAAACACTAACGTGCTTCCCTTGTTATGTTGTGGCAAAGCAGCTGGGAAAACTGGGAGGTGACAGAGAGCCCCGGGGGGAGTGCGTGCTGGCCGGGCCTCGGTGCTTCACCGGGCAAGGCGCCCCCAGGGAGCAAGGGCCCGTCTGCAACCACAGATAGCCCAGAAGTTTGGGGTCACAGGAGCCCCGTGGGAGAAAAGCAAGTGTGACTCAGAGGCCGTCCATGAAGACGCTCGGTCCGAAGGCAGCACAGGCATCCAGGATCAGATGGGGGCGGGAGAGACAGGGGACGTGACCGTCAGCTGGGCCGTGAGGACACACATTTGGGTCCAACGAGGGCTGCCTGTACCAGCGAGGCTGGACTTTGGGCCCGGTCCTGTCCCGCAAGACAGGGTGATCTTCTCTCCACGCTGGACGAAGGCTGGGGTATCTGGAGGCCACAGGGCAGACCGACCACCAAAACTGTGTCCCCTGCCCGGGGGCCCCTGGCTACACTATGTTCCCCTTGCACAGGTTCCCTTGCAAGAGGTGTGGCCCAGTAAGTGGTTCTGTCCTACAGAACGCGGCAGAAGTGACACGGGCCGGTTTCAGGCTGCACAGATCTCCCACTAACCTCCTTCTGTGGTTCCCAGCCCCACAGCCCCAGAGGTCGTAGCTGCAGCCTGACCCCACCCCAACTGGAACACTCGCCCTGCATCCGTGGGAGATAAAGAAGCTTCCGTGTGTGTGAACGGTTGTCTTGGGGGTCTGCCTGTCCAGCTTGGCCCGCAAGTTTGAAGCACGAAGTAATCCCCTCACAGAGAAGAGAAAGGTTTATCCTTTTACAGACGGCCCCAGGGGAGGTGAACTCACAGACGACTTTTGCTTTCTTCCCTATAATCTTACAGATCATGCGAATTTTTACGAGAAGGGAAAAAAAATAAAGAGATACTTTCCAAAAGTCAGCGAGATATCTCGGGATGTAAAATAATTTGGGGGGAAGCCGGGAGGGCTCAGTGGGTTAAGCACTCGCTTTGCAGCCCCGGGGACCGAGGATCGAATCCTGACCCCGTCCTGTGCGGACCCATGTGCTGAACTGGGAGGTCCCCCAGCTCAATTCTCACCGGGGTGAGACCCCGGCCCAGTCCCTGCCCTGTGCAGCCCCACTCCCACCTGTGGAATGAAACTATGTGGAAAAACCAATGATGTGCAACTATGGAGACTGTTCTGGGCCCTCCCCCTTCTCTCTGTCTCTGTATCTCTCTGTCAAAAACAATAAAAAAATAAATCTTAAAAAACAAAAAAAATTGGGGACACGGATGAGAAAATACTCAACTGGTGGGTGGAGGAGTAGAACAGACATGGCTGGGCCTTGAACGCGTGAGCTGAAGAATTCTCCAAACCACAGAGTAAAAAAACAAGAGTTATAATGCAGAAAACAGAAGAAGCACGGAAAATAAGCCCACAGTTCTCTACATGCAGCTACGTAGGTACAAGGAATGCCAGAGGACAGAGACGAGCAGGGAAGTCCTTCAGGACAGAGGGGGAAGGGGTCCAAATACAGCCGTGTGGAGGGGGAGAGCAGTCTGGTCCGTCCAGGAAAAGAGGAAGGAAACAGGGGCCTGAGGTCAGGGAAAGGGTGGGGGGCACCCTCACAGGTGGGAGGGAATTCCCGGAGCCCGTACTTCTCTGTCAGGGCCCCAGCCAATCAGCAGGAGGAAACCCAAACCCTCTTCTGGGTCATGCCAAGAGTTGGGAGAGTTTATTTCCCACAAATAGGGCCGGAAGCACTCGCTCCTGAGAAATGACTCTGAGAGGAACGCTGGGCTAGGACCAGGGACGCGTGCGGGAAGCGTCTCCGCAGCCCGGAAGGACGATCCCGGTGGCTTCACCCTGGCAGTGGAGGGGGCAGAAGGGAATAGGCTGGGGCCCAGTGCTGGACACAGTCGGGTTCTGATTACCTCCCACCCCCACCCCACGGAGGGAGGTGAAGGTGAGCTAGAAGATGCACGGTACTCCTTCAAAGTAACCACCTTGGGGAAGCCGGGATGGCTCAGTGGGTTAGGCGCTCACTTTGCAGCCCCGGGGACTGGGGATCGAATCCCGGCCCCGGCCCGTGCGGACCCATGTGCTGAACTGGGAGCTCCCCCAGTTCAGTTCTCTCTCTGTCTCTGTCTCTGTATCTCTCTCCCTCTCTGTCCAAAATAAATAAATAAATAAAAATATATTAAAAAAAAGATTTATCAAAGTAACCACCAGGTTGAACAGAAAGGTGATGCAAAACTTCCAAACCAGGAGAAGAAACAAACGGAAACAAAGACAACTTGCTGAGTCTCACGGAAGCAGGAAGGGGGAGCGGGAGCCCCACCCCAGCCCCACCAGCAGGAAACATGCCAAGCGGAGGCTGCATCACAGGCCACGCAGCCTGGGTCATCCCAAGAGATGCGAACCCCTTAAAGCTGAGCGTTGATGAGACTGGGGACACGTACAAATGCAAACACCAGTGCCGCTACCCCCACGCAGGTGGCTGGTCGGGGCCAGGGGTCCCTAACCTGGGTCCACAGCAAGACCTGGGATGGGGGGCTTGTGTGCAATCGGGGGGGTCCAGGAGCATGTGGACGGGACGACATGGTCACTCCTTTCTTCTCGTGCTCTTTAACTGGCCTTTCCCCCAGTCACGCGTGAAAATGAGTTATTTTCAAAGCAGAATGCAGTTCTTGCAGAGGGCTTGAGAGACCGTTTCATCTCCAGATTTGGATTTATCATAAATCACATCATGACGCTGATTACTGGGTATCAATATAATCGGCTCCCTTCATAATCCATGTATTTTACGTATTTAAGAACCTTTATCGGGGAAGCCGGGATGGCTCAGTGGGTTAAGCGCTCACTTTGCAGCCCCGGGGACCGAGGATCGAATCCCGGCCCCGGCCCGTGCGGAACCAT